>JAOXNR010000013.1:13425875-13451339 GCA_028571225.1 Parsonsia alboflavescens
AATATATATATATATATATATATATATATATTAATTGTATGAGGCATTAATTTTAAAAAAATTAAAAAATAAAATAAATTAATTTGGGAAGAGGGGTATTATTGGTCATTGGTCAACGATCTCCGTATTCTCTGGTGTCCGTGAAATAATGGGGTAACTTTGCATGAATGAACTGAACACGTCGATACGGAAAAGTATCGGTGTGGGCCGGTGCATGCCCTTCATCATGTGCCTCTCTGACAATATCCACGTTTCTTTACGTTTAAGCTACTTTTTTTTTTTCTTTTTTTTACTATTACTATTAAATGTTTGTATTTTTTATTAGGATACTTACAACAAAAGAGTGGAAGAGAGTGGTGAAACTTAAAATGAATTTCACTTTATATATATATATATATATATAGTAATGTTATGGAGTATTACGAAACACAACTTATGACATGCTCCAATTAAGTGTTTAACAAACAACTATTAAGGAAAAAAAAAATATTCTATAAAAAATTATTTTTGTAAATGTTTTTTATAAGCTAAACCCAATAATACTTAATTAAATTTTGTTTTTTATTTTATCTGAAAAAAAAGATAGATAACCTTCTATTTACCATCATAAATTTAACCGAAACACAGTATAATTTGAACTTCGATATCATAATAGTATTTCCCCATATATATATATATATAAATATATCTATTTATGAAACTCAATATAAAAAGAAGTTTCTAACTCCGAAACCTTGTATATATGTTTGAATGCCGTCTTAACATTTTGGGGCCAATGATGGAGGGAAGGGGTGTTTGGGTTGAAGCTGCATATGAATATTCAAGTGATAATTCAGATGTTTTGAGACAAAATTATAAATAAATAAGTCTTAGCCTATTTCTTTTTTAATACAACTGAAATATAGTTCATTAGTTTAAAGTTAAATATTTGTATAATTTTTAAATATTAATTTAAATTATTATTATAATTGATATATTTAATGGTGAGATAATATAAGTTGTTGGAATGTAAAATTCTATTAAAAAAATTTTCTAAAAAATATATATTTTAAAATAAACATCCAATTGCTGGTAATATTGTGTCACTTATGTGACTTTAAACTTTTTAGTTATAAATAAGAATGCTTTACCATTTAAGCCCGTACTACTTGTCTCTAATCGCTGACATTTGACCATAGTTAATTGCAAACATTTAATATCGGATGAGAAAGTAATGAATTATCTTAAGAAAGATCCTGATTGTTGTTGGATTGATAATGGGCCATTCCAAATTACAAATTAAAATTCAATTGGGCCCGAGGGTTGCTTCAGGTCAGCTCTTCAGGGCCGTGAATAATCAGAAACTTCCAGAATTCAGATTCTCGTTTGATTTAAAAGTAAACAAAAAGCTACAAACGAATAAAAAGTAGTACTTCCTCGGGTCGTACTTTATTTGTATCTATTTTAAAAATTTTCACTTAATTAATTTTAGGTAAATTGATGAAGTTCATCCCTAAACTATTTTTGACTTTCAACATAAGTCTTTAATTTCTTTTTTTTCAATGTTTATCCCCAAATATTTTTTGATTTGTAAGATAGATCCTTTTACCAATTTTACAAATCAAAATTTTCAATCAAAGGACTTATGTTACAACTTGAAAAAGTTTAGGGACCTCAGATGTTAAAAAAAAGATTAAGGATCAACATTGCAAATTAAAATAGTTTAAGAATGAAAACCACCAATTTGTTTAACAAAAATCTAAACTACAACTATTTTAGATATTAAGTAAACTAAATGTTAAAACCAATTTCATGATTGAGTAAATTTAGAGCTCATTGGATTTTTCTTCTTTGAAAAAAAGATTATCTTCAAAATTAAAACGTTTCTTATTAGAGGCATTTTAAATAAAAAAATTATTTTAAAAGACTTTTAAATATTTTGATATTATTTTTTTATAAAATTGTAATAATTTTTATTATATAATTTAAAATTTATTTAAGTTGAACTAATATCTATCATGGTTAAATTATTTATTTTCAAAATAAAGCAGTGAAGAAAGAAAGAAAATAAAATAAGTGAATAGAAATAATAGTGATAATAAAAGGAAAAAATTATAAATAAAAGAAAAAATGGTGAAAAAAATTTTTAAAAAGAAATTGCTTGGGAAAAATGATTGGATAAGTTGTTTTAAAAATAAGATCAATTTTATCATTTTTTAACAATTTTTAAACATTCAAACCAAATGATTTTTTTTTTTTTGAATGAAGTACTTATTTTAAAAAATAAACTCATTCTAACCGTCATTATAATACTAAGTATGGGTTTTGCAATTCTTTTTGTAATATTACATATTATTACAAAATTTTTAATTTGTTAAGTTATTTTTGTTAACGAATCGAAGAATTTTTATCATTAAACTATTTTAACTTGGTCCTTAATTTTTTTAAAGCATTTTAGGTCCCTAAACATTTTTTGAATTGTAATATAGACCCTTTACTTAAAAAAATGACTTATAAAACTGGTAAATTGACCTATATTACAAATTAAAAAATATTTCAGAACCGAAAAAGTTAAGAAAGAAAAAATTAAGGAGGGCACGTTCAAAGTCAAAAATAGTTTAAGAATGAAATTCATCATTTTACCTTAATTCTAAATAATGTAATTTTTTTAATAAAAGTTTAATTAAATTAGGGGAAAAAAACAATTAAAAAAAAAAGGAGGAAAACATTCAATTTTGAATTGAGTCAGTATTAATAAAGGTTTTTTTTCCCCTTTAGACGATTAAGATTTTATCAAAAGCTTGATCTCAATTAATCACAAATCACAAAATCACATATTCCTTTCAACTTAAAACCATAGAAATCATAAAAAAAAAACGTTGTGTGTTCATAACACCTGTCACCAACTTCTTCATGAAAACCCACAAACCACATTGATCAATCCAAACATATATTTTCCCCCGCCACCCCCCAAACATGATCATACCAAGCCCTTCCTATTATTTCTTTCATCATTTACATTGAAATTCTCATATTCCGATTGATATCAAACTCGATCCTTCTACCATTTGAATATTTTGATAGTATCTTTTTTCTGGAAAGAATAATGTCCAATTTAAATAAGGATGATGACAACGTTAATCGCGAGTCAATAAATAAACCAATTCATCAAGTTTATAGCATTATAGATTCAACAAATCAACTGCATCATCAAAATAATGACACAACAGAAGATTTAATCAACGGAGAAACAAAATCTCAATCCAATTTGCTATCATTGACAACCACGGCACCACCACCGTCGGCAGCCCCATCACCCCAACAACCACCACGACCAATGATACCCACGTCAGCACCTTTTCCTCTTCCTCCAATGCCTATTGGACAATTCATGATGCCAGCAGTACATGCACCATTTTTTAACCAACCAATGCTGACGATGCCACCTGTACAATCTTGTAATTTCCCTTTTCTGCCATACCCACAACCTAATTTCTTACCCTATGGCTACACCATGATTCCTTATCCGCCGCCTCCTAATCGTTGGAAAACTGGCCCTTTTGATTGTTTTTCTGATACGAAGAACAGTAAGTTGAAATACTTCCAATCTTTTATAGATATTTTGTTTCAAGTTTATATATATATATATATATATCGGATTTGTCAAAGAGCGCTCTTAATGCGCCTTCCAACCGTTACCGTAATGAAATTTTTGCTTCGCTTGGTTGGCTACATGAGCGCTCTAGCAACAATTCCGTTACGGTAACGGTTGGAGTATGTATTAAGATGCGCTCTAACAAAATTGATATATATATATATATATATATATATATATATATTTATTTATTTATATATATTTATAGAAATGCAATAATGGATAAAGAAGTCCAAATCTTGATTGAGAAATGAAAACTTTCACATTCCCTGCAGGTTTCTTAACATTTTGTTGTCCATGCGTCACATTCGGCCAAATAGCAGAAATCTTGAATGAAGGACAAACCCGTAAGCCATCAAGCAAATGCAAGATCAATTACGTGATAGTTTACCCAGTTAAAATTAAATGTCGTATTATAATTAAGATAAATATTAAATATAGAGAGTTTGACTTATTAAAACTAATTAATAATTGGTCAATTTCTCAAGTAAATTCTATTAATAAAGGAATCATTCAATTCTAAAAAACTAAAAATAAAAATAGAATGTCATATAGAATAGAAGCTTTCCTATTTTTGAGAATTTTAGTATGTAAATATATATATGTATGTTTTCCATTGAAATTAAATCCGGCAGCTGGTTGCTGCAGCATGGTGGGAGCATGCTGCGAGTTACCTTATTTTGGAGTGTATAACGTTTTCAATGGGAACATTCCTGTACGCGTGGCCCTATCGTGTTAAAATGAGGACAAAGTTCTGGTTGGGAGGAAAGCTTCTGTGGGACTTTCTATTCACCTTCTTTTGCACTAGGGTTTCCCTCTGTCAACAATACCGCCAGCTTTCTCATCTGGGATTCGACGTGCCTTTGGGTAAATATATATAAATTTACTTGTTAATTATAAGATGCTGGAATTAAATCATGATCTTTTTGTTAATTATCAATCTTTTTTTTCTATTTTGTTTTATTAGGGTGGGAAGCAAACAGGGAGAAGATGAGCCTAAAAGCACAGGAGAACATGCAAAATCGTTTAGTTACACCACCTCCTATGGAACTCGGAATGTACAGATGAATTAAGGCAATATTTTTTTGATAACTTCTTGAAAAGAAAAGATATGTTAAATTATACATGCAAATGTTTTTCTATTTTTTTTTTAAATCTATAATATTTTTGAAGAGAATATTCTCAATGTTTTTTTTTTTTTTTTAAATTTTTATTTTTTTAATTTTATAAATTTTGATATTGGTAAAATATGAGGTTTTTAAATTTGAGAATTTATGTAAATTCGTTAGAAGTCCCGTAAAATCGAATGGAAATGACGTGAAAAAGAAAAAAGTAGAGGATCTAGAAAGATAAAAAAAATGAAGGATAAAAAATGATTATTTTATTTTATTTTTAGGAATTTACGTTCATGATCAATGATATAAAAAATAAAGAGATAAATGATAAAAAAAGCTAAAAAGGTGGAGGATTAAAGATAATAATTTATCTTGTGAAAATCCCTAAAATACTCCTTTTTAACTTGTTAAAAAACTCTTAAAAATATGTTTTTGGATCATTTGAATCAATAGTATAAAGAAAAGGTGGAGGAAAAACAAATTAAAATAAATTAATATGAAGATAAGAAAAAAAAATGGTGGAGATAAAAAAACTAAAAAAATAATTTTAGACCAGATTTATTAAAACAAAAATAAGGTGCGGGAAGAAGAGTACCAATTCAAAACTTAACCTAAACTCAACCTTCCCAAATTAGAACCAACGAAATTCGCCGAACACAAGATTCTCCCATTGATTTATCGTCGCAGAGTGTTCGAACTCTTCGTTGATCGAAGTTTTTCAACGCCGTTCACCTTACCTGAGAACAAATTGAAGTTTTCGGTGATCGACCAGCGACTTCCCTCTGTTCAGTACCGTTGTCTTCCCCGAACCCTGACTTCAAGCGGCGTCAAAGGCAGGTACGTTTTCTTTTAGTATTCTTTTGATTTGTAGAATATCAGAGTTACAAATACATGACCTGGAATTATATATGTATTCGTCAACAATTCGCATCTTTCTCAGATGAGAACTTTAGTTTATTTGATGCTTGAGACGTGCCTATAGTTGCAAGCGAAGAATCTTTGTTCCAATAATTCTGGAAAGTCCTTAAAAGTCTGGGAAAAAGAAAATCTTATAGTCCTTAAAAAATATTTACCCTCCAAGAATTCAATTGACTACTCATAATTCAGTTCTATCAATTTGGTGTTGATGCGTCCTTCTAGTAGTCAATTCAATTCAATTATGTATAAACTTCTCAAGAAGTACATATAATCTTCAAGGTTTAACCCACAGGTGTTGCCTTTGATGCCTTTTAGTAACGCAGCCTATAAATGATTTTGAACAATAGGCAGGAAGATATATAGTTCACCTTTCCCCTTAAGTATAATTGAATTTCTATTAAGTATGAAGTTGGATTGCAAACTTTCAATATCCACCTGTCATTAGATAGTAAAAAGAACTAAAAACTTAAAACAGAAGAAGGAAATCTGTCAACCTTTCTAACAATGATAAATATACAGAACCGATATGATTGGACAATATTCATGGTCCATAACTAAAGACTTCCGGCAAAAGATATTGGCAGAGTACATTAACCATTTACTTGTAAAACTTTACGCAGTTATTATTCCAGCCAAAACATGACTCTAACCCCTTGCATATATGGTGTAGCCTAACCGAATTGCATCAAGCCATCCATCCTAAGCTTCCCATGAATCAGCAGTCTGAAGTAAAGAATGGTAACTGTTTGGCATAATGTATTGTGTTGCCCCTTCAATTAATTTACATTTAAAATTACATGAAAACAGTGGGAAAATAAAAAAGAAATGCTTCCCAAAGTCAACATAATAATTCATTGAAAAAGATGTCTGCAGCTAAGGTTACAAGGTGCATGCCATGCTACTGGAATAATGATAAATAGGCTTTTCCTTACCAAGGAAACCGGTCCATTAATCGTGTCAATGGAAAGGCCTGCACCAAGTGGTAATGTAAGATCAACACAAGCTGATACAGAGATGATATTTGGAACATCAACTCTAATTGCTTCTTTGTTAATAGTTGTGGAGTCTCCTGATCTTGAAGAGAGGTTCTGGAAATGTCTGGGATCAACTTTAAGAATTACAACTATTAGTCCTTGCTTAACACTTTTTTTTATTTGGCCCTGCTTCTGCATTTTATATGCCATTTGTATATTGGTTTTGTTCTAGTAGACTCTTTCTTTTTTCCCATTTGTGAACACCATTGTCTTAATTTCCTTGGCCCTGTGCTACTAATCTGAGTTATTATTTAGGTACTTGTTTGTTTCAGGCCATGATGTTGATTTACAGGGCAACTACCCGGCCCTGTGACTTTGCATTTAGGATTTAAATTGATTTCCCGTTTTTGGATGATTTGTCTCTGTGTTTTAGAATGTTGAGTTGTCAAACTGATTGGTCGGCATGGTCAATAGCTATGTCTTGTTATATTGCATCGATGCTGCTTAATTTCAACAATAGCTATATGTTTAGTTCCATCAAATTTCCTCCCTGTGCAATTGAGTAATTTTTAAGACTTTGCCACAACTTCTATTTTTGATATATATTTGTATTCAACTTCAGTAATTGAGTAATTTCTTTTACATGTTACGGGAAGTCTGGAGAGGAGAGAGCTCTACCGTTCTATAAACAGAGATATACTTGTGTCTAGTTTTATTGCTTTTCTGTTCCTATATGAGAATGATATAATTAAAATCTATAAACATCATGATCAATGATATAGTAAATATGGTTTTCTATAATACATATATATTATATCTTGTTTTATTTTGAACCTTTAACGTATTAACGTCTTTAATTTTATGCTATTACTCAATACAATATAAATTTTATTTAAAGGTAAAAAAAATATATGTTTTCATGACATTTTCTGACTTTGATCCTACAAGTTCATCATTTATCATAAAATATAGCAATGTTAATAAAAGTCAAATTTTTATGATATGACAGCCAGACCGTTGATCTTCTAGTCAAATTTCACTTCTTTCTTTTAACGTAACTTTTTTCCATTGTTATAATTTATTATATATTTTTTTTGCAATTGTTGATTTAATAGCATAATGCATTTGTTTACATGAGCTGCCGGATGAGAAATTTTAAATCCGTCTATATTTCCCAGGAACGCAGGGCTAAACGTAGCAAAAGCCCAAATTCCTGCCATCAGTTCTCCTGAATAAAGCTCAGGGAGTGTTCGAGCTCCTGATTCTGCTTCGAAAATAAACATCTAATTGTTTTAAAATATGGTAAGTCTCGCACTCAAATCCATAGATTTTGTTACAACTCAGAATGCTTACTTCTTTGTATACTTTTGTCATTAATACTATAATTTTTCCAAAAAACTGAAAATTGTTACAAATTAGTATAGTTTTTTCTCCTTCATGGTTCACATATAATCTTTTGGCGAATTTCAATTCTGTAAAATATTTGATTAATGTGTGCCAAAAATTGCAGAAACTTTTTATTTTGCATTCATCTTTGATGCCATAGAGTTTGGGGATTCGATGAAACTTCTTGTGATTTGATCTAAGATTCTATTCTAGATAACAACCTGTCAAAGCCATATGAAAGAAATGCTGGATTGTGCCTAATTTATGATATGGAGCCAATTTGCTGCGGAACAATATAGTCCCTGCTTAGCATTAGTTCAATCTATGTTGCCTCTGAGTTGCAAAATAACTTGGAAGTTTGAAATAGACGTTCTTGCGTTGCTTGTGTACATGTGCTCGGGAAATCATGTGGTCATGATATGTGAATTCATGAATGGTGCTTCCAGCGTAACTGACTTGATTAATTTGTACTGGAAATTAGTGCAGGGTTAGATAGTAAAAACAAAGTAGTGTTATTGCTTCACTGGACTTTGGTTATATATATCTTTTGTTTCTCATGGAGATTTACTTTTATGTGTGGTTTTTTCCTATTTGTTACCATTTCAATGTCTCTTATGTGATAATTACCGCTTGATAGTTACTGTTTGTTTCTTAGTTGTTTGATTTTGAATGAATCTTTTAAGAGATTTGGGTGTTCCAAATTTGAGCATTCCTGGTGCTTTATGAGTTTTAAATTAACATGTTCTTATTCTGTGCCAGGCCACTCTTGCTGATTCTTTCCTGGCAGATCTTGAGGAATTGTCTGATAATGAAGATGATACTCTTGTGAGTGCCGTTTCTGCTCCTGCTCTCTGTTATTTTGTGCCTTACTTGCAAGTTTCTAGAAAATTTATCCATTTGTTTTTCATGACTGTTCAAAAGATGCAAGACTTGTTTTATTGGATGTTGCTTTGAGTTATACATGATCAAGACATTCTATGCATTATTTGCTTATTAGTAGTCCTCGTTCTCAGGATGAGGAGACCAGGGATGCAGAACAGATGGAAGAAGATGTTGATGGAGACTTGGCAGACATTGAGGCACTGAATTATGATGATCTGGATAGTGTCTCCAAACTGCAGAAGACACAGCGTTTCAATGACATTATGCAGGTACAAATTTTTTAAATTTGAATGTCACATCTCATTCCATTTACTGAATTGCGTATTAATTCAACATTCTTGTGATGCAGTTGATTTGCTTTATCTATTAGATAAATGAATGCTATGTTTTTAATGTTGCAGAAAGTTGGAGATGCTCTTTCCAAAGGGTTAGAGCATCCAAATCAAGGCATTGTTTTGGAAGATGATCCTGAGTATCAGTTGATTGTAGATTGCAATGCATTGTCAGTTGATATTGAAAATGAAATAAATATAATCCACAATTTCATTCGTGATAAGTATCGCTTGAAGTTTCCGGAACTTGAATCTCTTGTTCAGCATCCCATTGATTATGCTCGTGTAGTTAAAAAGATTGGAAATGAGATGGATCTGACCCTTGTTGATCTTGAAGGGCTTTTGCCTTCAGCAATCATTATGGTGGTTTCTGTTACGGCATCAACTACAAGTGGAAAGCCACTACCCGAGGAAGTCTTGCAGAAAACAACTGATGCATGTGATAGAGCTCTTGCTCTGGATTCAGCCAAGAAAAAGGTCCTTGATTTTGTTGAGAGTCGAATGGGATACATTGCACCTAATCTTTCAGCTATTGTTGGAAGTGCAGTTGCTGCTAAACTTATGGGAACTGCCGGTGGTCTTTCTGCACTGGCTAAGATGCCTGCTTGTAATGTCCAGCTTTTGGGTGCCAAAAGGAAGACCTTGGCAGGATTTTCCACAGCAACTTCTCAGTTTCGTGTGGGATATGTTGAGCAAACAGAAATATTCCAAAGCACTCCGCCTGCATTGGCGATGCGTGCCTGCAGGCTTTTGGCTGCAAAATCAACACTTGCAGCACGTGTTGACTCTACCAGAGGTGATCCAACAGGAAATACTGGGAGAATGTTTCGGGAAGAGATCAGGAAGAAGATAGAGAAATGGCAAGAACCCCCTCCAGCAAAGCAGCCAAAACCCCTTCCAGTTCCTGATTCCGAACCTAAGAAAAAGAGAGGTGGTCGTAGGCTGCGCAAGATGAAAGAAAGGTAATGTAATTTTTTTTTGGTTCACGAGATGACGTTAAATAATTTCTTTATGTTTAAGAGTTCTCTAATCAATTTACCCATTTTATTTAGATATGCTCTGACGGACATGAGAAAGCTAGCAAATAGGATGGCTTTTGGAGTTCCTGAAGAGAGTTCTCTAGGTAATCATTATCTGTGGCATAATCTTCAATATAAAATTTTGTCTATGGTTGTCTTCTGAACATTGGCTATATTGATTATTGCTCTTGCTCAATATCCATTTAATGATGATACGAGTAAGCGATATATTATGTAATTTTTTATCTTGTGACAATAATTTCCCTCCTCGACCACCTAAGAAAAAACTGTTCATTAAATTGAAAGGTGAGCTGTCTGGTTGCTGGAGTTCATACGCTTCAATTATTGACCATCTTTGTTGCTTTCATCTTAAGCTTCATAAGATTTATGCACCAAAATGTGTATCTATTTGTGAGCCGAAACATAATAATCTCCGACAATTAGCTTGTGGAAGACCTTTAAACATCTAGAAACATACCATACACGTACATATGCTGAAGTGCAAGCATATCATTACACAGAGTTAAGGGATGGACTAATTGTGAACATATGATAATGTGATTTCAATTCACAGTAATGTGTTCTTCCTTGGAAATAGGCGATGGTCTTGGTGAAGGATATGGAATGTTAGGTCAGGCTGGAAGTGGGAAACTGCGTGTGTCAGCTGGTCAGAGTAAGCTTGCAGCTAAAGTGGCTAAAAAGTATGTTTACCTCTTTGGCTTTTCTTGAATTTCTTTCTCTGACGCTTACAGATTCTTGCATTGGTCTTCTGGTTACTGATAAATAAATTGTTAGTTGTCCCTTTTTCTTAGTGGGATAATTCATTATATGTGATTTTGCATAAGCTTGCCATAAGACTTTGAACATGTGCTTTGGCATCCATTTTAGGTTCAAGGAGAGGAATTATGGAAGCAGTGGTGCTACTTCAGGATTGACTTCAAGTTTGGCATTCACTCCTGTGCAGGTTAGTTGTTTTTCTTACCATTTAATGGTCCATTTTGGTAAAAACCTGATTCAGAGAATTAAGCAGAAACTACCCTTTCCATAATTCCTTCATGTAGTCTTCAATTCCTTTGCTACTTGATATATAGCCATTAGGAGATTGTGGTTTGCTGAAATTTAGCATACTCGAAGGTTTCAGATGATGCATATATCATAATATCATGCATGATTAGTGTAGTCCTTTTTCTCCCCTTCTTTTATGCGGGGTGCTCAGCTGGTTTCTTTAAGCTGTCCAAATTTTATGTTTCATCAATAATTATACAGTAGATCCTTATTCTGTTTCTGTTAATCAATCTTGCTTCTCCTCTCCAGTATCATTAAGTTCTATTTTTTTTTTTTTTTAATTTAGTCTTCAATACTCGTTAATCACATTGCTGTTCATTTTCCCAGGGGATTGAACTTAGTAATCCTCAAGCACATGCATACCAGTTGGGTAGTGGAATGCAAAGCACTTATTTCTCAGAAACGGGTACGTTTTCAAAGATCAAGAGGACTTGAAGCACTCAGAACACACCTGCTGTAGACTGCAGAATTTTTCTCCTAATAATAAGATAAGGTTGTTTTATTGGAGAGGCGAGTGTAGGATGCAAAATGGGTGCAGCTGAATTTTGGTTGTACGTTTATATGATATGACGTTTTGAAGCAGAAGTTAAAAAGAATGTATTTCACAATCGGTTATGAATTTGAATTGATGTTTTTCGCTGTTGGAAGATTTCAACTTTTGTGGGCTTGAGTTCATTATGTATGTTGGTCAGCAGTGTACATGTATATAATATTCTGTTTGTCTCGAATTAAATTTCTTATTTTAATTTATACAAATTTTAAGAAAATGAATTGATTTGATTTATTTTATATTTAATAATATTAATTTCATAAGAAAATTTTAATTAATTTAAAAAATGAGATATATTTTTTTTAATAAGCCAAAATAGAAATATGAATATTCAATTTTATATGAGTGAGTATAAAATTGTAGGTGATGAGTATGTCTATGTGATGGATTTGCTAAGGTGCATTTTGGAGCGTGATACTCCAATCGTTATCGTAATGGAATTCTTGTTCCGCTTGATTGGCTGCATGAGTATTATAGTAAGAATTCCGTTACGATAACAGTTGGAGCACACATTAATAAAACCGATCTATGTGAAACTTTATTTTATTTTAACAAAATTTCTACGTGGATGATGATGGGTTAGACTTCAAGCCTTCAATTCATGCACCTAATTTTCCCCTCAAAAATGTCCAGTACATGGGATTTCCAGGAATTCTAGTCGTACAAGTTTGAAATCTCTGTTGTCCAATTGGCTTGGGCTTGGACTGTAAGAGAAGGTGGGCCGGTGGGGGTATCAAATATTTTACGGATTAAATAAATATGTTATATAAAGATTTTTGTTTTTTGACTTTCATATGAATGAATATCTGCCATTTATCATGGATAATGGTTGTGACATGTTGAAGAAAATGGCAAAATTTTCTCGTCCGGAAAAGGTCCAAATACAACCGTTTCCAAATCATTTTGTACTCTATGAATTTTCCGTTTTCCATATGAATCTTCTTACTAAGAAATTTCGCAGTTCAGGTACTCCCTTCGCTAACAATGAAGGTATAAATGCCATATTTGAACTTCAAATTGTGCACGTAAATTAAATACTCAAAAGAGTTAAAAAGAATTTCAAAACCAAACCACAAAACATGAATGGAGACAAAGGAAAAAATCAAAGGACGACTGATGCCTGAAAAAATCGAAGGCTTTGTTCGGTTCGAAATATAAGGGTGGGAGGAGGAAATGACTTCTTTTACCTATAAATAATAAAGGTCTTTTGTTTTGTTATGAATGAAGGAAAGAGAGCACGTAAATAGTATTAAAAAAATCTTTAGAGAAAAAAGGTAAAATATCACATAAATATTTTCTAATACCTCCATATTTGTAAGATAAAAAAATTTGACATAAAAGGAGACGTTTTTTCCCTCCCATTTATCTCCCCTCCTCTCAAATACTTTTATTGGATAAAAGAGAATAGTCAAATTATCTCCTTATTTATAATCTCCATTAAAAAATTTCTTCGTATGTAATTCATGTATTCCTGAATAGAGATATTGTTATATTATTAACATTTGTAAGTCATGAATTTGAATTATGAAAATGACAAAATATTGACGGATTCATTGGATTAATTGAACCTAAATTAGGCAAGATACCGGTAAAACCAAAAAAAAAAAACTTTCAACCAATGCAATCAGAGATAAAGAGACCACTTGTATATGCCAGAAAGGATTGGTCCCAATGGAGATCTGGAGTCCACATTTCTGGGAATCATAATTAATTATATAGATTAAAAAAAAAAATTGGTGTAAAATAATGATAGTTCATGGTGGTAAATGATGCAGCAGATAATTCGTGAGGAATAAAATAAAGCAGATCTTCTTTCTAGCTATAATCATCACTCAGGATTTCTTGTTATCATTGTATTATGTTATATTAGTAGAAATTTGATATATATCTCTAAAAATTAAGTTTTCTAGGGTTTACTTTATTTTTTAAAATTTTTGATATATATAAAAGATAATAATTAAAGGATATAAATAAGATTGTTATTAATATTTTATTAATTTGACAGAAAGTGACACACAAATATATAATATGAGATCTTAATCATTTCTGGAATGTTTTTTCTAGTGATTCACATTATCAATATGGCGATTTTGTTTAGAACCAATGGTGTATCCTGCTATATTAGTAGAAATTTGATATATATCTCTAAAAGATTAAGTTTTCTAGGGTTTATTTTATTTTTTTAGGTTTTTGATATATATAAGAAGATAATAATTAAAGGATATAAATAAGATTTTTATTAATATTTTATTAATTTGACAGAAAGTGACACACAAATATATAATATGAGATCTTAATCATTTTTGGAATGTTTTTTCTAGTGATTCACATTATCAATATGGGGATTTTGTTTAGAACCTAAATCCGTCATTTGTTGTACATTGTGCAGAGTTTTTTGGACAGCAAATTTTCTTTAGAAAGAAAACAAAAGTTTTGGTTGATTCGAATGTAATTAATAACGAATAGTACAAATCTTGCATTTCTATTAGTATTATATTAATAAAAATTTTACCTGTGGCATTTAATCATTTTTTAAAATATATTTTAAATTTTTAAAAAATAAATTAAACTTTAAAGGTACTCCAATATTTTAGGGACACTTATTGAATTGGTATTAACGTAACCATAAGTGTATGACAAATGTATTCCGAGAAGATTTTGAATCCATGAAATAAGCAATTGCTTAGCAACTAAATATTTATAAGAAAATATGCTAAAATTACTTGACTATATATATTCAATTTTGACTAGAGATGGTATTTTTCAAAGAAAGTTAATATTCTAATTTTTAGATGAAGGAATAAAATCATCTTTAAACTCAAAATTAAATCATATTTAATATTTTATAAATGCTTCATATGGATTCAATCGTATAATCGAATGGTTCGAAGATAAAATCTACATATATATATTAGAAGGTTGAAATTATCACATTTTAATTTTATGAGATGAAAAAAGTCAACTTTTTCCAAAAAGAAGCTGATGAAAATATTTTGACAAAAACTTCCACTTTTTTCATATAACAAAAGGCAAATCGATGAATTTTATTCCTAAACTCTTTTCATCTTTCAATTAGATCCTTAATATATACATTTTTTTTTACTTTTTAGGTTCCCAAACATTTTTTGATTTGTATGATAGATTCTTATACCAGTTCTATAGGTCATTTTTTCAGGTCAAAAAACCTATGTGACAACTCAAAATATGTTTAAAAAATATAATGAGGATCAATATTGCAAGTTAAGATAGTTTAAAATGAAATTTTCTGATTTGTTTAACAAAAATAACTTAACAAATTAAAAATTTTGTAACTACATTTAATATTGCAAAAAGTATCCTTTACCCATATTTTGTGTTCTAATGATTGTTCCTATAAAATAAGCACTTTACTAAGAAAAGAAAAAATTATTTTGTTTGATTGTTTTTAAAAAGTTTTAAAATGACAAAATTTAGCTTATTTTTAAATTTAACTTATTCAATCATTTTTTAAAAAAGATAATTATTTAAAACTCTTTTTAAAATTTTTTTATTAATAATTTTTTCTTTTTATTGTTTACTATTTGAAAATAAATAATTTAAAGATAATAGATATTAGTTTAACTTAAATATATTATAACTTATATAATAAAAAATATAATATTTTTTATAAAAAATAATATCAAAATATTTAAAAGTCTTTTAAAACATTATTTTACTGAAAAATTGATCTAAATTATGACATTAAAACAAGAAACATTTTAATTTAGAAGATAAATGTTTCTTCTGAAAAACATTGCAAAAGAAATAAAAATCCCAGCAATCATGAGCAATTGGTTTTAGCATTTAGTTTACTTAACATATATAAAATAGTTGATACTTTAGATTTTTGTTAAACAAATCTACAAATTTTATCTTGAACATTTTAGGTCCTTGAACATTTTTTGAGTTAGAACGGAAGTCCTTTTATCTAAGAAAATGGTTTGTAAAACTAATAAAATTACGTATTTTACAAATAAAAAATTATTTGAAGATCTAAAAAGTTAAAAAAATAATATTACAGACCTACGTTGAAAATTGAAAATAATTTAGGGATGAACCAATTTGCCTATAACAAAATGAAAAAACATAATAATTTCAATAATTAATTGGTTAATTTTTTACTACAATTTAAAAAATATACACAATAATATCAAAAGAACTCTAATTATATTGTATAAAAATAGTAAATTAAAAAAACACACTCATAAGCTCTTATCCATTTCTTGAAGTTTGAATTGTCCATCCCCATTATGATCGATGATGACTTTATACGGCCATGATCACGTCAGAACAGAAGAGATCCCTGCAGACAACTTGTACCGCATTCTCGTCCGTTTCATAATTGAATTGATTTGATTACTTTTCACTTCACTTTTCCTTCCTACACGTTAGGTGATTCATACAAATGTCCCCATGCACTATTTCCATTTATGGTGTAATTTTGATCTGACTTTTTATACCCTCCATTCCTTCTCCACATTTTTGGCTTTTATGTTGGAACTTTTCATTTCCTGTACATTGTTGATTTTTTTTAGAGTTCCTGCTTGGTGGGTCTTTTCTGTTAATCAGAGTAATGGCGGCTAGAAGGATCTCATCCCTCCTCCTTACTCGTTCATTTTCTTCTTCTCTTGCTACCCTTCATCGAGGTGATTCGTCTGTGAACCGATCTCTTTTTGTTTTTGTTTGGAACACACGTGGGAGGGATGGCGGTTTCTTTCCTTTGTTTTGTTTTGTTGATTTTTTGGTCGCCTTATCGTGTCTGTTGATTGATTTTTGGTTTGATCATTAAAATTTTGTGTTTGAATTTGGGCTTTTTGACTCCTTCCAGTTTATGATTTTTGAGAAAAAAGATGATCTTTTTAATCTATGGTTCATGAAAATAGACCAATTTTATCAGTTTCTTGTTAATCCTGATAAAAGTATTGCAGTCTGAGAAATCCATCGCTTTTCTCTTCCTCATTTTTTTTTTGTTCTAATGTCCTGCCGGTGATCTAATTTTGTGTATCCAAATATCAATTTTTCTGTGCTAATAAATGTATCATCCGTTCAGGAAAGAATCCTCTCACAGGCAGAGGAATTTACAGATACTCCACTGCAGCTGCTTTGGAGGAACCCATAAAACCACCTGTCACCGTAGAGCACGCACAACTTCTTATCAATGGTCAATTTGTTGATTCTGCCTCAGGTGAGTCTTTTATCATTCTCACATTCTTTCAGAAAAGAAGAAATTCCCCTTCCCTTTTGGTTAGGTGATAATTGAATTTTATTTCAAGTAGAGCCTGATATTCCTCTTTCAACTGTCTTTGTGTCCATCAATGTTCTTGAACTAACTTTGCAAGCTTTCTAAAATAGGAAAGACTTTTCCAACTTTAGACCCTAGAACAGGGGAGGTGATTGCCAATGTAGCAGAAGGTGAAGCTGAAGACATCAATAGAGCCGTGGCAGCTGCCCGCAAGGCTTTTGATGAAGGGCCCTGGCCAAAGATGACAGCATATGTAGGTTTATTTTTTTCCTTCTTGATTAAAAAGGAAGAATTATATTGATAAATTCTGCATCATATGGACAGGAAAGACAAAGAATAATTTTGAGGTTTGCTGATTTGGTTGAGAAGCACAATGATGAAATTGCAGCACTAGAGACTTGGGACAACGGAAAACCATATGAACAATCTGCTAAAATTGAAGTACCAATGTTTGTACGTCTCATGCGGTATTATGCTGGTAGGTCAAAAGTTGCAATTCGAAATTCTTGATTCATATTTTTTTCCCAAGGCAGGAAAATTATTTGATATTTCTTCTGTAAATCTGATCTCCAGGTTGGGCTGACAAAATTCATGGAATGACTCTTCCTGCTGATGGACCTTATCATGTTCAGACCCTCCATGAACCCATTGGTGTCGCAGGACAGATTATCCCATGGAATTTTCCTCTTCTAATGTGTGCTTGGAAGATTGGCCCTGCATTAGCATGTGGCAATACTATAGTTCTCAAGACAGCTGAGCAGACTCCATTGTCTGCTCTTTATGTGGCCAAGCTATTACATGAGGTAATCCAATAGCAGATCTCTCCTGTTCTATGCATGGAGAGTTGTCTTAGAAATCTTTTCAAAATGTTGTGAATTAATGTTACACTTATACTCACTCTCATTTGACTTAAATAGTTGCAGTTCCCTATAATTGCTCATGTAAAAGTATACTGAACTCTTATCTTTTCCCAAACCTTTGTTCTTTGTTCTTAAAGAACTCTGTTAGAGTGGCATCATATCTCTTATTATCTTTGTTACAGGCTGGGCTCCCTCCTGGTGTTCTCAATGTGGTTTCTGGATTTGGTCCCACTGCTGGTGCAGCTCTTTGCTCACATATGGATGTTGACAAGGTAATATTCATTGTTGTTTACTATTTTGTTGAAGAAAAGGGATTCTAGGGGCATTCTTTCTTGTAATTATGATACTTGTGTAATATACATATCCTATTTAATTGTGCAACAAACCGATAGGGAATTGTTATTTAGCGATTGATACTTGGAGCAACATTGTGTAATTTGCAAATACGATTTGAACAACTCTTCTACTTCAGCTTGCTTTCACTGGATCAACAGAAACCGGAAAGGTTATTCTCGAATTGTCTGCCAGAAGCAACCTCAAGCCAGTGACTTTGGAACTTGGTGGGAAATCTCCTTTTATCGTCTGTGAGGATGCTGATGTAGACAAGGCTGCTGAGCTAGCACACTTTGCCCTTTTCTTCAACCAGGTATTTTCTACCACTTGTTTCTTGGTAGAGTTATGAAGTGAGTATTGGCCCTGAGCATGTTTGAATTGTATCTGCAGGGCCAATGCTGCTGTGCAGGGTCCCGGACATACGTCCATGAAAAGGTGTACGATGAATTTGTGGAGAAAGCTAAACAATTGGCAATGAATCGTAGTGTTGGAGATCCCTTCAGGGAAGGAATGCAGCAAGGTCCTCAGGTAAATTTCTCAAGTTCTACGGCAAAAGTGTTTCTTTTTGTAGTCTTCTAGTTGAGAAACTGCTTCTGAAGTAGCATGAACGCTCTTTTCCCCTTTGTTTTTCTGAAAATATGGCTAAGAGATGCTAAAGTGGCAAGTTCTGTTATGTGTCAGATTGATGATCAGCAATTCAAAAAGATCTTGAAATACATTAGATATGGCATTGACGGTGGAGCAAAACTTGAAGCTGGAGGTGATAAATTAGGTGCTAAAGGCTACTACATTAAGCCTACTGTGTTCTCCAATGTCCAGGTAAACCTCCCTCTTAGTGCTGTAAAATCCATAAATTTCTACATTTAGGTATGGAACTGATACTGCCATAACTTACAGGATGATATGATTATCGCCAAGGAGGAAATCTTTGGTCCAGTTCAGTCAATCCTAAAATTCAAGTATGTGCCAACAATTTCTTTGCTCATCTGCCAATTGAGATCAATTCCAGTTTGCACTTGTACAAATCTTTTTTCACTTCATTTGCAGGGATCTTGATGAAGTGATCAGGAGAGCCAATAATAGTCTATTTGGTTTAGCTGCTGGTGTATTTACAAAGAATCTTGACACTGCCAATACCTTGATGAGAGCGTTGAGAGTTGGGTCGGTTTGGATTAACTGCTTCGATACATTTGATGCTGCAATTCCCTTTGGTGGATACAAGATGAGTGGCCATGGAAGAGAAAAGGGAGAGTACAGTCTCAAGAATTACCTACAAGTGAAAGCTGTGGTCACCCCACTGAAGAATCCTGCCTGGTTGTGAGGGTCTCATGGTAGCAGAGCCCCCTACCCACCATAATTTATGAAAAATAATGAGAGAAATTTTCAGGTTCCAACTGCATCTCTTGTAATCAAATTTGAACTACAACGCTTTAGAATTCAACAGAAGTTACTTCCATGAAAATATTTATGTCTTTGCAAGATGGTAATGCATTCATTTTTCCGTTATAGTCGAAGTATTGAAAACATTTATATGGCACATTAAGGAGTGAAGTTGAGGGTAAAAGTGGAATTTCCTACTATTGCAGGTTGAATTAACAAAATACTAGTTCCAAATGGATGATTCAGATTAGGGAAACATCACAATTTCTTCTTTTTGGCACTTGGCACCAAACAATCCCGGGAGGGAACATTTTTTAGCACCCTAAGTTGAGTTGACTTAAGATCTTCTTTAAAGTGTACATTTGCGTGACTCTCTCCCGGTTACGCCAATGCTACTAATGCACATTTGCATGCTACTATTTATTATACTCATATATAAAATATATTAAAAAATAATATTTTTTTAATTTTTTATTAATATAATAGGAATTGTCATATAAATATATATTATTAGAAGATCGAAAAATTCGATATACCATTCATACATAAAGTCAGGATTCAGGAAACCCTCTCAGTGCAGAGAAACTGATAGGCTTGCCTACCTAACAAGATAAAATCATTGATCAAAATAAACTGAAAATATTACGTTTTACAACTGGCAATCTGATACAGACAAAACTTTCTCATCCATCAATTCCCACACCTACCTGCTTCAGCCTTGCCCCAGGGCTCCAACCCATCCTTTTTTGACCTTCCCTTCACAAAGGCTAATAATGCATTCAAATTGCATTTTTAGCAGAATCCTTCAACAAGAAACATGGGATTTCTCTTCAAGAAGTTTCTTTAAACTTGTATGATCATTTTCTCCTCCGCTTTGCAGATCTGCAATCTTTTTTCATAAGAAGGTAAGTTTCTCATGATCTGTTAAAGGTTGTTTCTACCTGCAATTCCTTGAGGTAAAAAGTAAAAAGGGAAACAAGGCACACAGGGAAAAAACCCACTAATCTTTTCCCAAGTTCATGTGCTCCAATAACATCTATTGAACAAATTGAATGTGAATAAATGAGTTCAAATATTTTGTTACATAATTCTTGAAACATCATATTTCTAGGTATAATGTCTTACATGTGTTCCATATTCTTGTACTTTTCTTCTAGTCATGTAAGTAAAACAAAAGAATTTTAAGACAAGATTATTTATTTAGCAGTGCATTCTGGTGGCAGGACCTTGTATCTGGATTTGTCTTGGCAGTAAGAGTAGAACATGTGCTTTCTTCTTGCCCAGTCCAATCCTGTTGTCTCTTGATCTGATAACTTTGCAAACTGTTGTCCATCCACAGGGTCCAAGCTAGAAGGACTGCTCCTAGAACATTCAGTTGAGCCCTTTTGCAGTATTAAGCTGCAGCCTTCCAGCTCAATTCCTCGAACCGACGCCACAAATGGAGCAAACTTGTAATTTACAGGGTATTTTCCTCCATGAGTAGCCCATTTTGATCCATCCCATATTGTAATGTAAATGGACATTGGTCTTGATGGATAAACAGAATTGATGGCAGTATTGCGAACCGCCTCTCTTACCGGTATGTTGTCCACTAGAAATCTGCAGCAGATTATCAAGAATATCTTCATGAGATCAAATAATAATGATAAGAAAGATGAAAAAAAATTTATAGTACCCCAATGAACATTTTAAGGCCTCTTACACTATGTGATGATTGTTCCAGAGGATGCTATAGTCATGGAAATCAGCCGTAGGGTCAAACCAGAGGTAAAATTTCTCCTCCCTTCCTGTGCTAACGCTTCCATTACCGTATAAATTTGTCTGCAGAACCCAATCTCTTCTCTTCTCATGACCAAGTAACTCAAAATCAATCTCATCATGGTTGTGAGGGTAAACATCTGCATTCGACAACTGAACATGGGGCAAAAAAAAAAAAATTCTGAATTCAATTCTTTGGACGTCAATTACGCAAAGAAATTCAAGAAATTAATGGGGAAAAACTTACGTAGAAGGCTATTACAATCCCAGAGGTAAAGCCAACAGGGAGCTTCATGGCAGCATTGAAGAAACCATAGTAGTATTTGTTCCTTGAGACTAATCCTGACCCTGTATTTTCAAAAAAGAACAAAAACTTGAGAAAGAAATCATATGGGACAATCTTTTATAGGACCCCCTCACTTTTTTCTGCTAATTCTCACCTGAGATTTTGTCCAAACTAAGATCAGCATTGGACCCATTGTTAGTCATACGGATATTAGCACCTCCAAAGAACACATTATAACCTTGATAAACAGATACTCTTTTAAATAAGTCTGAAATTTTCTCCACATATGGAGGGGTATAGACTGCCCCTCTCGACAACACACCAATGATCTTGCTAAGTAACAGAAATCCTATAAAGAAAGGAAATAATTTCCTCTGCAGAATCGCCATTGAATTGAATTTTTATGTAATGATCAAGAAGGAAAGAACGGATGAATAATGTCTTGGCGAATTGATCTATTTATTACGATGGGAAAGAAGAACAGCTTAATTTGCTTAGTTGTTGCAAGCTGGCTGTATTGTATCTCTCTCACTCTCTCTCAAGCATCCCATTTTATCTGTGATCAAACCAAACCAGGTAAACAGAACAGTGATTTGCAAATTCATGTGCTTTTGAGTATGACATGTTTGGAAAGTCCTCTTGCTCTACATCACTCAAGTGGAGGACAGGTTAGAAAAAGTATCAAGATTTGATGGGTCTACATGACTCCCAAGTTTTTTTTATGCCCTTTTTATTTCGTCCATTGTCCATGCATCTTCGTCAGTCTTTTATTGCCTGAATAGGCGGCTCCAAGGTAAAAGAAAGCTGCATGGACGGATTGGGATACATCTGACATGCTATGTATGTTTATAGTTATAAATCGTTTGAATTTACTTTCTTTGTCAATATAAATATATATATATATATATATATATATATATACGGTTTTGTTAGGGCGCGTTTCAAAACTTGTATTAATATGTGCTCCAACCGTTACCGTAACAAAATTTTTGCTACCGTGCTCATGTAGCCAACCAAGCGGAGCAAAAATTCCGTTATGGTAACGGCACCTTAGCAAATCCGTATATATATATATATATATATATATATATATATTTATACACACGAGTCATTGTGATAGTTTATTAGGATAATTTTTATCTTATTATCCCTATCTGTCTATCTTTTTTAATCATCGTTGTTAATTTGATTATAATCATGAATTGAAACATTTTAAGGAAAAAAATATAGCTTAATTTTGATAAAATGATTGATAAGATCTTATAAATAGTGACGGAAGTATATAAATGGCTGCAATTGTTCCACAGATACATTGTTTTTATTTTTATTATTTATATTTATAATTATATTTCTTCATGAGGGAATATTAGGTGGAAGGTAATATTGAAAGAAAAAATAATAAATATGAATTAATAATTGCAACAAATTTTGTGAAGAAGGCAAAAGAAAATGATAATTGCATCATCAAATCTAAACCACAGTTGTCTGTTCCAAAACAGCTGTGGATTCTGAGGATAATTGGATCATGGCATGGCTTGGCTAACTAGTGGTCCAAGCTTGTCCAGAAGCATACCAATGAAATTATCTTCGCATTGATCATACTAATTAATGGCCGGATATATTCCGAATGTTAGTAAATTCTTATCATTTTTGTGGCAAAAGTGTAACGGTTAATTACTAGTGATTTAAGAACCTGATAAACTGCTGAACCGATTCACAAATATCCTTAATGTAATCAATTCATACTCTATCAAACCGATTCAACCCCATTTCCGGTCTAATCCTAAAAACATGCAATTAAATATTGACTTGATCTCAAAAACTATACATAAGTTCTTTGATTAGGGGAAAGTCTTAAAGGCGAAACCCCCTCCACTGGATCATAGGTCCTTTAGTCCCGTCAGATGTAAATCGAAAGATATATAAGAGAGAGAATTTTTACAGGATTGGCACATTCAAAATGTAAATTCCGGGGGTTAAACATTCGCCTATAGAAGAATTTCCCCTCACGTCACCTTAGGCTCAGAACGAATTAGCTCACTAGATGATTAGTAAACCCAGAAAAGAAATCTTTGGATTAGGGACACGGAACGTGCAGCCATACGCAGAATTAAAAACTTATTCATATGAAAAAAAAAAAAAAGGAAGAAGCAAAGAATCTCTACAAAAAGGGGATTTGTTCCCATTCGGGGCAAGAAAGTGGCTCTGGATATTTATATTTCTTCTACGTCATTGTTTACGTCACTTAATAAAATAATATTTCCTTCTTTAATAGTAGAATATCTCATTTTGACTATTTCCTCTTTTAAAAGTTGAATATTCCATTTTGACTTACACCCCCATATTAAAATTAAAAAAAAATTAACTTAGTTAATTTAGATATTGCAATGCCACTTTTCTTAATAAAAACTTAATAAAATTAGAAAATGAGTTTCAATTTCAAACAACTCAAAAAAGAAAATGAAATGTTCAATTCTGGACAGATAAAGTATATATTATCCGATTTAAATAAAGTATCCCTATAATTTAATAATATATCTTTTGTATATTTTATTAATAAAATATACCTAAAAAAGTATACGTTAATATTTATCGTTAATGGGAAATAATATGGTGTAGAATAAGAGTAAAAAAAATCCGGAGCCAAGAAAATTGGGTACTATTGGTATATTTATTATTTATAGAGAATACTAAAGTCTGATCCTTCGCTGGATACTGTCAAGCAAAAGGAGAAGAAAAAGGGTTAACTTAAAGATCCGCTTTTGTTCGTGGTTCATGCATGCAATATCGGATTCGGATTTCTTTAATTTCTTCTCTCTTAATGGATCATGCTCTTCACCGACACAAAAATCTATCTTAATATATATATATATATTCATCCTACGATATTCCATCGTAAAAAAGACCCACTAACAGGGTAATGTATACTTATTTATGTTTGTTTGGATTTAAATATTCATATTTTTATTTTAGAATTCGAAAATTAATGTTAAATTTTTAAAATAAATAAAAATTTAATATAAAGTTTTATTATTCCCTTTCTTAATTTAAGGATTTACATATACTTACCAAACGTTCCACCAATAATTACACTAATTAATGAGAAGGATCAATACGTAACTTTAATAAAAGTCAAATTCACTCAATTTTTTTTTTATCAAATGAAATTAAAACATTCAATTATGAAGAAATGATGCGTTTTAATTTTAAAAAATCAATTAGAAAGGCATTCTTAAGTTCAATTTCATCAATAGCACATTAACGAATTAATTGGATCAAACATAAATTTTTTTGAAAACTTAATTTGGATACTGTTAGTACTTTTTATTCGAGACAGGAAAGTTGAATTTAAGCACTTAAGTTTAAGTTTCGAAATTAAATTTTATATACCTTAAACTTCACTCTTTTCATCATTGATAATAATTTTAAAAATACATGGAAATGTTTGGCAAAGAAAGGAGATCAAAATTGCATCAGAGATAATCGTAGAAAGTGATAACATCACTTTTCTTTTCTTTTTTAACCTTTTTCTATCAATTGACCATTATATGAAGTAGGGTTTCACCATTTTGGACTATGCATCCTTTTCCTTTCATTTTAAAATAACCTTCCATTTTCACGTTTAATCCGACAAAGTAGTCAATGGGAAAACTCACAAAAAGGGTTACCAAGTGGTGGTGGGGCGGGGGGGGGGGGGCGAAGGGGCCCATTT
>JAOXNR010000013.1:13453017-13465750 GCA_028571225.1 Parsonsia alboflavescens
TTTTATTTCTATACTCTCTTTGTCCGAAAATGAATATTTTATATTTCATTTTTAATTGTCAAGAACTGGATATCCCATTTCCTAAATTTATAAAAATTTTATTAAGAAAATTGATAATATAATGTATTAATGAATTAAGTCAAACTTTTTTATTAAAATGTATGCAAGTTAAAATGGAATATTCAATTCAAGACAAATGGAGTATTTGTTAAAATGTCATGATAAATTTATTTTAATAATTAAAAAAAATTTTTAAAAAAATTTCTCTACCTTTTTTTTTTTTAATAAAACCGTCCTTGAAGACAAGGGGTTTGACAGACCCCTACCTGTTTATTGAGATATTCAAAACAAGGGAAACATACAGCTCCTTACCCTCAAAGAATGATGGAAACAAATCCACTTACCTAACAACCAAGAATAACACTAAGTTGGCTCCTTCCGAAGGATGGAATCTTGAAACGATCTAAATTACTTAGGCCCCGAGCCACTAAAGGTGGAGAACTAAACGAGTTATAATAGAAACAATGAGAATTATGACAAATTTCATTAGCTAAGCAATCCGCCACTTGATTACCTTCACGATATATATGTACTAATCTAAAGGAGCCTCTAGCCATCAACCCTTGAATCATTTTAACCTTCCTGTAATTGTTCCAAGTCGTTGCATAAGTACCGTTCACAATATCTATTACCACCCTTGAATCCATTTGGATCGTAACTATGTTCCAATTTTGCCTAAGGCAATATCTCAAGCCTTCCAACAATGCTTCCATCTCTGCTTCCATGTTTGTGGCTCATCCCAAATAGATAGAGAAACCTCCCAAGAACCTCCCAGAGCCTTCTCTCACAATGCCCCTTATAGCAGCAACTCCCGGGTTACCTCTCGATGCACCATTGACATTCAAAATTATATCTTGTCGGTACTCATATTGCCACCAAAAGACTTTAAACATCACAGCCTTTTGTCTAACTGATTTGTTGGGATCAAGAATTGGAAAAGCCTTGTGGAGAGCTGCCATTTTTTGCTTGATTGCACAAATTATACCACTGTTGGAACTTCGTTCCCCTTCGAAAACAAACTTACATCTCGACAGCCAAATTTCCCTACATATCAATGTGGGTACAATGATTGCCATTGCCCCAATTTCTCCTATCAAATTTAGCCACCAACCAACCTCATCTATGCAATGACTAAAACCTTGTTCTCTCAAAAAAAAAGACCACGCTTCTGTAGCAATATCGCATGTCTGAAACAGGTGAGAGTAAGTTTTAGCATCCTTCATACAATGACATCGAGAAGGCAATTGAAAACCCAATCGCCGTATGCTGCAGTCCAGTGGCAGCAAGCCATTTAACATTTTCCACAAAAAAATTGTTCATGAAAGAGGCAAATACTTGTGCCAAAACCTGACCACTAACTCCTCAGTCGCATTCTCTATGTATCTGATACTGTAAGTTTTCAAACAAAACGATCTCTGTCATTCAGCAAAATTAGAAAATCCTCCACCTCCTGTATAATATCAGCTGGTAGCAGCTGATGTAATGTATCTATAGCGAAATTACCATCCACAACGAGCTTCTTGACAAGTAACGTACCATCCTGAACTTCCACCTCTTCCGCCGATCTGCCAGACAGTAGCCAATCATCATGCCAAAAGGAAAGCTTCCCTTTCCCACACAATACTGTAATGTGATTCTCTGCTGTGGACTGAACATCTTTCAGCCGCTTCCATTCCCTCGAACCACTTGAAACCATGGATCTCCCCAACTTAGAGCCATATTTCATCTTGATTTGGCTCCCCCAAAAAGAATGAATGTAGTGAGTGGATGTTCAAACCGCCTCTGTCAAATGGCTTACAAACTTTTTGCCAGCTACACCAATGCCTCTTCTTTTACCCTAGAGCTAGCAAGGTTTAAATTGGTAAATTAAATAATTTAAATTCTTGTACTAAAGTAAATTTAAGTCAATTTGAACATTATAGATGGGAGGACAGAATTGAACTTTAGCATGCTATATATTTTATCATTTTTAGTATATCATCCCCATTGCCTTTGGGTATAACTCAGTGGTAAACTTGGCGAGAGTTAGTATAGTGTCAACCTCGCTTCTATACGTAGGGTACGAGTTTGATTCCTGTCAAACCCAAGAGTTTACTTATTGCGTGCAGTGGTTAAAGGGCAGGATCTCTCCAAGTCCCATTGAGACACATCCGTCGATTTATAACCTTTACATGACCTAAAGTCGGGAACGTGTGGGGTTCACAAGTAATATACCATCCCTATTTCAAAATAGACAACATTTAAGGTCGTGGAATCAGAACCAAAGATAATTGTTTTAATCATTACTAATATTATTTTTGCGCTAAAAATGTCCTCAGGATTAAATAACCTAAATATCATTACTGATATTATACTATCACAATAAGAAATAAATAAAGGGAATGTTAAAAATTGTTTATAAAAAGTCTATATAAAACGTTATGTTTTGAAATAAAGACATCCTTTAAAAGACGTGGTTTACTTTTTTTTATTACTCTTTTTATATCTATCTATAAGTCATCTAGAGTGAATATAAAACCTTTTATCCCAAAATATCTCTATGGAGAATAGCATTAAATAAGGAGAGACAAATGTTTTATGACGAGAATAAATAATATTAAAAAAAATTGGATAAAATATCCATTAAACTTAAATTTGTCCATTTGATCTTGGATCCCCTATATGAATGGGTTGGATCGAATTAATCCATTTATAGTTGGGTTTTAATGGACTAAGCCCACCATTAAGAGGCTAGCCCAATGGGTCAAGGAACTTTAAAAAAAAAAAAATTTTAAAAAAATTCGACCAAATTCCAATGTTCAATGTTCATCTTATATATCTCTCTTGGCTTCCAAGTTTCTACCAAATTCCACTCTCACCGGCGACTTTCACCTTTCGAGCCTGAGATTCACACTTCTAGAAAATTCCAGTCCTATCTGTACTGGATATCCAACTTTTGGTAGAGATAATTCTTATTCTTAGACCTGAGTTGCCTTTCTATGTTTTCTTATGAGTGCTAGGGTTCATATCTGCACTGAGTATGACTGGGGATTCATCTTATTCTTGCTGCTTTTTTGTCCCAATTTCATCTCTCCTTCTTCCTTCTACTGTTTCTTTTCTCTACCTCTTTCAAATTGAAACTCATCTGACAAATCATCTCATTCTTCCTGAGCCATAAAATTTTGCCCGCTGCAAACCCCCTTTTTTTTTTAAAGTATTTGTGGTATGAATAGATAAGAAACAGAAGGAATGAGCACATATGCGGAATGTTCTTGTCTTGATTGCTGCTGCTTCTCTTATTGCCATCAATAGTCGATATATTCACCCAATTGCGGCAGTTTTCCTTCTCTTTAGGATTTCTTTGATTTTGGTTGGCAACATCAAAATCTCTGATTTGAATTATTGTTTGAGATAAATGGGTGTTCGAAAAAAATTCAAAAATATAAATTTTTGTCATCTCAGTTTTTGGACCAAAAGTCATCCAAATACATTCTGAATTTTTACAAACTTAAATTCAAAAATTGAAAAATAGTCACTTTTGAGTTTTTAAAATTTCAGTTGTTGTCCAAATGCACCCAAAATGCTCCTCATTAGCTAAAGTTTTTGTTGTCTACAGGAGCACCCAACTTTGACTAAAACAGAGAGCAAGAAACTTTGCGGATTGATGGACGTAAAGAAATTGACTCTGAGGCATCTATGCATGCGGCACAAAATGAGATATGAATGTAATTGGTATACAAAAGAATTTTTCATGGTATTATTTAAATGATATGAACTTAATTTTATTATTAATAGTTTTTAATTTTTTTAAATAATTGTATAGTATAAATTTGTAATTTAAAAATATTAATTGATAAATTAAAATATTTTAAAAAATATATGAGATCCATAGACTTTAGCATATAATCCATTTAAAATTTAAAAAGTTGAGATTTATGTGAACTAAAGCTCATTTAGAATGAATTTATGTGGATTGGGGATAGAACTAGAGTAGGCCGATCCAATTGATAGGTCTAATTAAACTATTGACAGTAACATTATGATTATTAGATATAATAAAAATAAATTTAAATAACTTATAAATTTGAATGAAAGAAATAGGTCAAACATGAAATTGAGATGGCCGCACTGTTGACAATTAATGAGTTCGGCGGGCGTAGCATAACGAGAAGCCGAGCCGTGTGGGGAACCATGACGTCATTCTGTCATGGTTGGCCATTGGCTTTTGGAAAGTACGGTCCATTGGATTATGGGCCATACCATTTTTTGGATGAGTTGAACACAATAATGTTCAAACAATAAATCTAGTGGGCCTAGTAACAATTTTAGCCCATTATTTGATTTCTTCTGTCTTTCTTCTCTCAATTGTCTAATGCCCAAAGCTATTGTGTCAAAGAGATGGGAAAGAAATGATCACACGAGAAATTGATTTTTATTTCTTACTTTTAAAAAAAAAAAATTGAATAAAACTAAAATTTAGTAAATATGTATATCTGGTCATCCCTGTTTAAATTTTGTTGGGTTGACTGCATATAAGCCCAAAATAAATGTTTAAGATATACAATTTTTTTCCCCTCTTTAAAACTTTAGAATTCAATTATTTATTTTAGACCCATGAAATTCAAACGACATATTTAGAATTGAGAAAGAAGCGAAAAAAATTAATTTTTTTTTTTTATAATGTGACAGTCTGCTTTAAATATATATGTAATAAATAATAAATGTATTAGCTCAGTAAAATATACGAAAATCAAAGTTTTTTTTGTTTGTGCATGAAACATTATGATAACAATTTGATTTTTCAATAAAATTCTTGTTGATTGCAGCAACTTCAGAATCCTTTAAAGTTTTAACTAGATATAGTTTATAAATTTATTAACAAAGATTTATATTTTGTATTTCTTGATTTTATTATTAACAAAGAGATCCTTTTTTTCTAAAAAATAATATTTATATATATATAGTTTATAAATCCATCAAATTAAATTAAATTAGATCGTAACCTTTTATTTAATAAAATCCTCTCAAGATTTTCCCGAGTTCAATATATTTGACCCATTGATGTCCAATTTTCACATTTATGGAAAATTTGAAGGACTAAAAACCTGAATTTTACCCTAAAACTCACCTAGAATTTTTAAACAATCCCTCCCCTTTATTAGAAAAATATTTCCACAAAGCGATCATAAATTCCCATGTAATAAAATATCCCGTTACAATCACAAATTTTGTCGGCTACATGTCCTTTCACGAGGCCGACCCACCACGAGGACAGCCCACATTCTCTGGATACCTGTCAGTTGTTCATTCGCTGGGAACTTCTCCACGAAACCTCGTTCTTCATTTGCCGATGCACAACCCAGAGATTCCTCACCGCTGGATCCAAGTCATCTCTTCATCATCCAACACGTGTCCCCCCTTTTAAACTATTTTACAACCACCTATATATAGTTGTCTACCAAATCCAGAAAAGCCAACAAACTTTACCAAAACCAATCGTCTAAAAAGGTCGATTTCCTTAGATTTTCTATTTGTCGTCAGTTCTTGATTCGTAGGTTCTCCTTGCATAGTTCTTAAATATCTGTTCTTCTTTCTCTTCAATGACCGTTGGATCTGATATATTCACTCGCCGGGCATTGAATTTTCCGGCGATTCGTCCATGTGAATCTGTTTCATTGTCTAGCCTCTTATCTTCATTGATTCGTTTAGGCAATAGAATTTGTGAGTACAAATCAAGAACTTTCTTTGTTAATCAGAGAAATGCGAGAAATTCTATTCGTTTGATCGGGAACCTTCTTCTTGTTCTTGAAGAAATATCCCCTGTAAAAGATGGTTCTCCGGGTATTTCAAATTCCATTACTTTGAGTTTGTCTGAGCTGCATTTTATCTTCCAGAAAGTCCTGTTCTTGTTGGAAGATTGTTCAAGGGATGAGGCTAGGCTATGGATGTTAGCCAAGTCAGAGTTTGCCTCCAGCCAATTTCGTGTTCTAATGAATTCAATGTGGGTTGCTTTGGATGTTCTGCCATTGGAAAAGATGGATATTTGTGATGAAGTTAGAGAAGTAGCTCAATTCGTGAAAATAAAAGCCATGAAAATGGATTTCGCACTCGAAGAGGCTGATCAGAAGGCCATGAGGAAGGTATTTTGGATCTTGGATCATTTTGAAGATGGAATTACTCCAGAACCTAGTGATCTCAGAATGGTTCTCGAGTATTTGGGCATCAAAAGTTGGAGCGAGTGCAGTAAAGAGGTAAAGTTCTTGGATGCTGAAATACGTTTAGAATGGCAGGCAGCGGAGAAGAGAGATATTCAGCTACTCTGTGCTTTAATGGCTTTCATGATCTTCTGTCGATGTACACTCTTTGAAGCTGTGGAAAAATGTGACAGGAAAAATAGTGATGGTCATTGCAATAGAGAGATCCTTCCGTTCTTGAATGCTGATGATTTCAGGTGTCCAATTACACTGGAAGTCATGAGTGATCCAGTTACAATATCAACTGGGCACACTTATGATAGGTTTTCAATCCTGAAATGGTTCGACGCTGGCAATCCCACCTGTCCCAAGACAGGCAAGAGGCTAACATCAACAAACTTTGTTCCTAATTTAGCTGCTAAGCAGCTTATTCAGAAATATTGTTCAGAAAATGGCATTCCGGTTGCTGGATCAGTCAGTCGGTCCCGGGATATTATGAGCATAGTTTCTGCAGGAAGTGTGGCAGCTGGCAAGGCTATGAATTTGCTTGCTAATTTTCTTGTTGGCAGGCTTGTTATTGGCAAGAGTTCTGAGCTGAACAAAGCTGCTTATGAGGTTCGTTTGCTCACCAAAACAAGCATTTTTAATAGGTCTTGTTTGGTTGAAGCTGGTGCAATTCCCCTTCTATTAGATCTTCTTTTCTCTTGTGATTCATTAATACAAGAGAATGCAATTGCTGCCCTGCTAAATCTGTCAAAGTTCTCTAGAAGCAGGAGAATTATTGTTGAGAAAGGAGGGTTGATAACCATAGTTAATGTTCTAAAGGAAGGTCTAAAAATGGAAGCTAGACAGCATGCTGCTGGTGTGCTATTCTACTTAGCTTCAGTTGAAGATTACCAGATAATTATTGGGGAAATTCCAGATGCTATTGCATCTATCATAGAGCTTCTCAGGGATGGGACAGATCGTGGCAAAAAGAATGCACTTGTCACGGTATTTGGGCTCCTTGTGTACCCTGGAAATCACAGGAGAGTGCTTGCAGCTGGATTAGTACCCCTTCTGGTTGATCAATTAAGATCGCTTGAAAGGGAAGATCTTATAACGGATGCTCTGGCAGTTTTATCTGCTCTGGCCAATAAACCTGATGGAACTGCTGCTATCCTATCTGGTGGATGTTTACCTGTGATTCTGCAAGTTCTTGGTTCCTCCAATTCTAGCTCAGCAAGAGAATATTGTGTATCACTACTCCTGGCCTTGTGCATCCATGGAAGATCAGTTGTGGTTCCTGTTTTAGTAAAGAACACATCTCTGATGGGAACATTATATTCCCAACTTACGGCGGGCACCTCCAAAGCCAGTAAGAAGGCTAGTTCACTCATCAAGATCCTACACACTTTCAATGAAAAGAACTCCTTTGGTTTCTCAACTCCAGCTCTTCCACATGAAAGATCTATTCATGTGTGGTAAACTTTCAAGCACAGAACTTTTTGGGTATTTCTTCATTCTTTCATGAGACAGTCTTGTACATAACACTTTGTGCAGTATATTTTCCTCTGGTTGTTTTATTTTGTGACATTGGCTCAGTTTTTGTAAGAGCTAAGTCACCCACAGCTTCTGTTTTTTTTTAATGAAGCTTGTATGAAGTTGCAACACCAGTTTTTCTCTTTATGCAAATGACAATAAAAATGTACTGGATTACAAAAGTTTTTCAATGGCATTTGGTCTATCCAAATTAAATTGTCCTCCAATTGGCTCTCATTTTGTCTATTCAATTTTGAACAAATACACTTGCTGGTGGTGGCTGCCATTTCCATTGTTTCTTCTTTTTCTGTTGTCCTGTCTGTTTATTAATGATGCAGTGAGCTCAAATCATTGGAAGTTTGTCCATCTCATATTAACCTTGATGATATTGAGCCTGAATGGATTTGCATCTGAGTTGTTGATCCAAATTTTCAGACAACAGATCACAGTTGAGGCAAATGAGGTTATAATTCAATTGAGCATTATTGCAACTGAGAAATCATACGTAAAATGAAGTACTGACAGATTCGACACTAGTTGAAATGTCCAGGGCCTGGTCAAGTTGTGCAACTACTTGTTCCATGGATGGCCGCTGCTGCTTAAGCCCAGTGCATTGCAGAGCAAGATTGAATACCAATTCAAAAGCTTCTAAAGAATACTGCTCAATAAGTTTGGGATCAGCAAATTTATCCATGGTTCCAACTTTTGTCACACTTTTAGCCTGGGATTGAACATATGTTAGAGAGATGGATGATCAATCTTGAGAAATTAGCCTTCTAAACTACCAGTCTGATCTCATACCATTTTGTTCAGATGCATTGGTCTCCGCATATCCATATTGATGACCCTCTGTCCTGATAGAATCTGTAGAAGCACTATTCCAAAGCTATAAACATCCCCCGATGAATTAACATGTCGGTTCTTTTGGTACTCAGGATCCACATAACCAAATGTGCCTCTAACTTCAGAGCTTACAAATGATTGACCCACGTTCATAACCTTGGATAACCCAAAGTCTGCTAGTTTCCCTTGAAAGTTAGCACAGATGAGAATATTTGTTGGCTGCAAGAAGTTTCCTCAATTAACAGAAGAGAAAACAGAAGCTAGAGGGAAACAGTTACTGTAAAGCAAAGAGACTGATAAGATTTACCTTGATATCACGGTGAACAATGCAGCCTCCCGGGTATGTATGTAGAAACCAGAGACCTCTGGCACAATCAATTGCAATTTGCAACCTTTGAATCCAGGTCAGTGTTTTTTCTTTCCCTGTTGATCAATTATAGGATTACAAGAGAAAAGAGTCAGTAGAGAATTCTACTTTTGAGAAAAAGATAAACTGAAGTTGGAAAACAAAAGATATACCAAATAGCCACTCTGAAAGGTTGCCCTTACGGCAAAGCTCATAAACCAGAAAATATTCATCATCTCCATCACAATAACCTAGCAAAGATACAAGGTTTGGATGCTTGATATGTGATAGGCTTTTAACTTCTCTAACAAATGTTTCCATTTGCCCATCATTTATTATGTGCTTCACTGCAATATGCTGACCATTTGATAGAATACCTTTGAACACCTTTCCTGGGAAAATTGCAGAATCATTTCAGCAATATTCGGATTTAATCTATGTTTAGAATAAGGAAAAATAAACCCCAAGTTCCAAAGTCCATAGCAGTGCATCATTACGATCTCAGATTCACCTTTGCGAAACTTATAATCTCCTTTTCATGTCAGAAACTATGGAAAACCATGCTCCGTCACACTCTTGTCATATGCACTAGGCACTTGAATAGCAGTTAAGGTGATGAGAAATCACTAATCTTAGAACTATATAAATTCACTCACCGGCAATGCCCTGTCCAATCAAGTTTGATGCACTGAGATTGTTGGTGGCTGCATAAACGTCCTTAATTGATATCATCTGGTAGCTGGATTCTTCATGGTTTGAACTTTTTGGAACTAACCATGTGAACAAAAGGAGAAACTATTCAAATCTATAATTTATAAGAACAATGTCATTGTATAATGTTCAAGAAGGTTTACCTTCTTTTGCTTTCTGGTCTTCTTTTCTCTTTCTTCTATAAAGGACACAGAATGCCACCACAAGAGTGACTATTGTCCCAATTATACCAATAACAAGAATCCAGAGGCCTGTAATCACATGAAAAAAGGTTACCAAATAAAGTTTTTGTTTTCGAAGGTGAAGTCCTTATATAATCTTGAAGATTATTGGAAATGAAGGATTACCTCCACCGAAATGCCTACCTTGATGGCTCTTATCGCCTTGATCTTTTATAGAAGATGCAGGGGATATTATATCTAGTCAACATCATTAAAGTTAACTAATGAAGAAACAATATGATATGGATGAGTTTGGAGTTGGTCAAATGCTTTTACCTCGATGAGAGCTTTGATCTCCAAGACAATTATAAGTTGCCTGGAACCATCTCTTGTCACTAATTCTCTGGCTTATGAGAGAAATCAGCACTGCAGATCCACAAACATCAGGGTCTACTAACATGGAGTCATTGCTATTATTGGACATTGTAGGCATTTCTTCCCAAGTCTTTGAACATGTACTGCAATCTTGATCTGATTGGCCATCTGAGCCTAAAATCTTGCAGTTTTCACTGAGACTCTTTAAGCTGTTCCCAAGCTTGTTAACGACATCAGTTACAGAATAGTCGGAACAGCCTCCATATCCTCTGGTTAGCTTATCAATACCACATCTTGAATTATTCTTGTCATTGCTCTTCATTGATGATATGCAATCATACTGCTCCGTGGAGTTGAGAAATAATTGACCTGTTTGGTTTGCCCTCCATGCCAAAGCCTGCAAGTACTCCCTAAAGTCTATCCCACAGCAGTTGTTTAACAATCCATTCCAGGATTCCATCATACAATTTGAGTCAATCCCAGATGAAGAAATTGAAATTCCAACTTGTAGGATGCACTTGCTGGATGAATTTACGGGAACTGCTAAGGCCCTGATGAAGAAAAGAACCAATACACAGAAAAAGAGTGCGTGCTTTGAAAGACTGTTCATTTGATTTGGATGCTTGGAGAAACTTGAACATAACAGAAAGTAACTATTTTTTTGGAGGAATTTAGCTAAAGAATGTCTTAGGGCTGCAAATATTTTGCTACCAGGCTAAGGTAAAGATTAGAAACTCTGGTTTACATGTATGAATCCACTTTTCTTAGAAAGGGCAATGAAAACCGGAGGAAAAGGACAGAATGAAAAAGGCCTCAAAAGAATATATGCAGAAGGCAGATGGCAGTAATGTATCAGTTTGGATTCTTTGGCTTATATGCGAGATTTTCATTCTTGAACTTATATTTAGTTTAGAGCTTCCTTTGGCTAATATCAGATTCATAGTATAATACAAAATCTTCCCAAACATTAAAGACAAAAAATGGCCGGAACAAATTATGGTTATTTTAAGGACTAAGCAAAGCTGCAAAGTGATGTCGGTTTCCAGGTGTATTGTACACAGCTTATGCCATAAAGAATTAACCATATTCGCCCTGGTTCCGAACTTCAGCAAATCAAATAAAAAAGAATTAACAAATCTGTCAATATGACTTTTCTCCTCAGATTGACTTGGTCCATGCTGTTGAGGTTTGTGCATATAGAGGTGGTGAAGTTCAATTAGGCCTTGTTGCATCTTGATGCAAAGTCTAATTAAATAATCTATAGGTGTAGAATTGATCTGGAAAATACTAATTATAGAAAAAATAAAGAAAATAATTGAAGTATATGCGAAGTGATCTGATCATCGTTAATTATAAAATAAAATAAAAAAGAAAAAAAAAGATTGACTTGGTCCAAAGATCAGTGAATCACAATAGAGTGAAATAATACTCTTCATATATATTTTATACTCTATGGTCTTTCATTGTCATGTTAACTGGACAAATATATGTAAAATCGTTAGAAAACCGGACATTCTGGTCTTTCATTGTCATGTTAACTGGACATATTCATGTACTACCGTTAGAAAACTAACATTCTCCCTCCGTCATTGAATATAAATCATCGATCCTAAAGAAAAAAATTTTCCTTTGAAATGTCTTTTCGTCACTCTTTTAAAAATTTAAATACCATTTCACTATAATCATTAGAAGGATAATATAGAAAAAAATACCATCAAATATCTAATTAACAAATAATAATGATTTATATTTAGTGATGAATGGAGTATTTAGATATTTAGTAACAAAAAAAAATTAGTTAAAATAATTTATATTTAGTGATGGAGGAAATATTTAGGTAGCAGCCTCCTCCGATTGCCACACTTCAAAACTACTACACATGCGATAAGAAATCATTGCTAAAAATTAAAATATTTTATCTTATAATTGATATAGAACTGAAAAATAAATATGATTTCTTAAAATTTAAATAACTACATCATTAACAGATTATTAAAAAAAAAAAAACTATTTGAAAAGGAATTTAAAAAGACTGTTATTAAGGAGATATTTTAGAAGTAGAGAAAATTTGAGTCTTTATCAATTTAAGGATCCATTTGGACAACCTCTCAATTTAAAAAAATAAAATAAAAGGTAAGTTTTTATTCAATTTTTCAAATTAACTTTCAAGTTCTCAAAAGTTCAAATTTCATTTGACCAAAAAAAATTTTACGAATTTTTTAAAAATTTAATAGACTTTATTGTCTATTAGAGCCATCAATTGGGGTCAGACCGATCCCTAACCCCATAGGATCGAGGGCAAAAAAATTTCGGACCGGACCGGCTGGTCCAATCGGGAACCGGCCAGTTGATCGGTCCGATTCAAGAGAAAAAACCGTTTTTTTAAAAAACTAATGGTATTTTATCAAATTGGTGAAAACTGACCGGTTCAACCGATGAACCGATCAGTTTGGTATTGAACCGGTTGGTTTTTATTTTAAAAAATTTTGGGACTAAATTGATAAAATTAAAAACTTAATACACTGAATTGAAAAATAAACAAA
>JAOXNR010000013.1:13465850-13514724 GCA_028571225.1 Parsonsia alboflavescens
TTGATATATTTCAATCTATAAAATAAATATTTTTTAATTATTAAATTAACCGGTTCAATTACCGGTCCAATTACCGACTCAATTACAGTTGAACCATTAAACGTTGAACCAGTAACTTTTCCGGTTCAATGACCGGTCCTGTTCTGAAAACATTGGTTTACATCATCGGACTTTGTCTTTTTTGAAAGTTGAGCACCCGACTGAAAATGATTGGTAGAGAGGTTTAAAGATATGGGGGGGAAAAATGATGAAGATAATGATTTGGAGATAAAATATTTTATTTTCATACAGATTAATGTTCTGTACACTACAATATATACATATTATTAGTCCCATCAATTATGGAAATAAATTGATTCTATCTATTCAAGGAAAAATACATATCATCTTTTATTTATAGTAGGCAAGTACTAATTCTGTCAATAATATGAAGATGGAGATGGTGATGACTTAAAAGGAGGAAATTGGAGACAGTAGCAGCCTGCATAGGGTTGGTGAGTTGGGATGCTTGTCTACTACAAAACCTCAATCAATGTGAGACTGTGGCGAGTGTTGGTAATCCTACTTTTTTGTTTGATATTTTATTTATTTTAAATATCCATGGTCCCAAAGGCTTGACCCGACCCTCTCTCAGTCCTCCTTGGCCCACGGCCCTTAAGGGTTGGGTTAAAAAACGTTTGATGTTATTAGGACTAGATTTTTTAAGCTCAAACCTTAAAAATTGTTTGGTAAGGTTGGATTGACCCAAGGGTTCAGTTCCAATTGACAGCTATACTTTCAATGTTATGATAAAATTACAAAATCATCATTAACTCCATACCATCTCCAAATGCACTAAATTTCAGATCTGTTTAAAAATTCATTCCTCAAATCTTCTTTACAAAAACCTCAAGCTCAAGAAACTTATAAAATGAAAAGTTTACATAAAAAAAAAATGGAAAAGAAAAAAAGATGCCAAAATCCATACCTTGCGGGCAAAGCTTGAGGATAAAGAAGAGGAAAATAAATGGAAAAAAGGAAGAGGAAAGAAGAGGGGGAAAAAGTAGACAAAATTGCCCCCAAAAATTGGCACGTGAATGTAACGTGGATATCTTTTGTAGGGCTCAACGTCTAAAATGGATCGAAGGGTCTGTTTTTATAACTTTTCATTATTGAGAGGTTAAAATCAAATGATTTATAGTTTAGGGGTTAAAATAAAATTTTTAGAAAGTTCAGGGGCTTCCTGGATTATTTACCCATATTCTTTTGTCGTGGTCTTGACTCCTTGGTTCCCCATTTACACCTTCCGCCGGTTATGAATGGAATAGTCGATATGGACCCCGATGCCCACATTGTAAGGAAACCTACTACCTACTCTCTAGCCGACAGCCTAACATGAACAATAGTCCAACTCCAACTCCAACCAGGCAATCCCATCGGAGAACCACCGCGGATAAAGGAGGAATCTTGAAGAGCAGAAGGAAGTAACCCCCCACTCCGATGGGTGTAAGTGAAGGAATTACTGCCTCATCGATTTCAGTTGACGGTGATGCAGAGTCAGCAACTTCACTTCTGATCCCCAAATCGCCGTCGAAAAACCCAAAAGCCCCAAAAGATTCATTTCACCTTGCGTACATTATATTCTTCACGTTAGGCGCAGGGTACCTCTTGCCCTGGAATGCATTCGTCACGGCCGTTGATTACTTCAGCTACCTCTACCCAGATGCCTCCGTTGACAGAGTATTTGCAATTGTGTACATGATTGTGGGATTCGTGTGCGTGCTCTTGATTGTAGCCTTTGAGCACAAGTCTAGCTCATTTTTGAGGATTAATTCTGGGTTGGTGCTTTTTGTGGCTGCTTTGCTAGCCGTGCCTTTGATGGATGTTTGGTATGTGAAAGGGAGGGTGGGAATTTATAGTGGGTTCTATGTGACTGTGTTTTTAGTGGCTTTATGTTCAGTTGCTGATGCTTTAGTCCAAGCTAGTATGATTGGCTCAGCTGGGGAAATGCCTGAAAGATATATGCAAGCTGTGGTGGCTGGAACTGCTGCTTCTGGTAATTTATTATCAGTTGATCAACTGCTTCCTGTCAGTTGTTGCGTTTTCTGTTTTGTTTGGATCTAAATCTCCTGATTTATTAGACGCTGGCATAGATCTGTTGGCTTATTTGTGAAATAATGAAGGTTAGCTTTTTAGCAAAATTAACACAATATGGACAGTTTTCTTTGTAGTTTTTGATAATTTTTTCTCTTGGTTCTGGAGTTCTGAGGATGGATCCTATAGTAGTAATATGAGTGATTTTATTTGCAGATTGGTGACTTTGATTTTGTTTTAACTCAATTAGGACTGTAGATTCTTTGCTGTTGAAGATTCTGTAGCCGTTTTCCAACTTTTAAAATGTAAAGCAATCATGGATTATAAAAGTCATTATGCTGTTGTTGCTCTCATCTTCTGGTAGTTTATCTATTACCAGTTGATATAAAAATTAATCTATTTAAGCAATACACTGTTTTCTTTTTCTTCTTTTCCATATATGGAACCCAGTATTCATTTGTTTCTTATGATTGATGATGTGCTCTGTGCAGAGATAAATATTCCATCAGCTTTATCAGTTGATAAGCTGAATTATTCTGTCATTCACCAACTTTTTGAAGATAAATAGATTTTTGTCATCTGATGGCATATTTCTTTATTAGGTCCATAAGTGAGTTTTGCAAATTCTTTTGTTCACTAGTTGTTAAATTTTATGTTTTCCGCCACTTTACTAATATATAAAGATCCATTCTAATTCATGAAACGGTGTAAATACAGGTGCCCTTGTTTCACTGCTAAGAGTTGTGACCAAACTTGTATATGCCCAAGATGTCCAGGGGCTGAGAGCGGGTGCAAATCTTTATTTCATTGTTGGCATTGCTGTGATGATTGTTTGCATTATTCTTCACAATTTGGCACATAGGCTTCCTGTTATTAAATTCTACAATGAACTGAAAACTCAAGCCCTGAATGAGGAGAAAGAAGAGAGAGGTGACTTAACTAAAAAATTGTGGAAGTCAACTCTCTGGGATGTTATTGGGACCGTGAAATGGTATGGGTTTGCCATCACGTTCATCTATGTTGTGACATTGTGTATATTCCCTGGATTTATCACAGAGGATGTGCATTCTCAGGCCCTCAAAGACTGGTACCCAATCCTGTTGATCACCAGCTATAATTTGTTTGATCTGGTTGGAAAGTGTCTAACTTCACTATATGTTCTTGAGAATGCAAAGGTTGCAATCAGTGCATGTTATGCCAGGGTTCTCTTTTTGCTTTTGTACTATGCCTGTTTGCATGGTCCCAAATTCTTCAGAACTGAAATTCCAGTTACAATGATCACCTGTCTTTTGGGCTTGACAAATGGCTACTTCACCAGCGTGTTAATGATTTTGGCACCCAAAAGAGTCCAGTTGCAACATGCAGAAACTGCAGGAATCATACTTGTGCTGTTCTTACTACTTGGTCTTGCAACTGGTTCCGTTGTTTCTTGGTTTTGGGTGATATAGTTCATTAGCAGCCATCAAACCCATAAAGCTGATCAGCCATCAAACCCATAAAGCTGATCAAAGCATCATTGTACAGCTTCATCGGCAAGGATAGCCTTGATTGATATATGTGTATGTATGTCCTAAAGACCATCTTGGTTTTCTTTCTTCTCTATATTGAATCAAATTGTAGTCTATCATGGTTGTAAACTGGTAAACTACCTTCTGACTGTATTTATTCTGTTACCACTGTAAATTTTTCTGCGCAGAAACTTACTCTGGTTGAATTGTGTCATCTGTTGTACAACCTTGCTTTTAATTTTCTTCTTTGTACCCTTTTTACTTTGCTTTCGTTCCTTGGATCGATCTGTAATCGTTTAGTACACATTTCAATGCATTGGGGTAACTATTTAGTGCAGTTGACTGCAAATCTTTTTAATTACATGCTTGATTAACATTGTTAGTTGTTACATCCTTCTTGCAGACGGTTTTCGTCAATTTCCAGCTGCAGGGAAAAGAGAGTTCTAAGAATAATTTCTATGTTTCATGGTGTGATTCTTTGGAAGGATGTAAAAGGCTGGCGACTGAGCTTTTGTATTTTCATCTGAGGTTCTATAAGAAGGAATTTTTTTGCCCTATAACAATGATCAACTTTTTAGGAGGAACTTTTTAGTGATTTAGTTTTATTGTTATGTATCTGTACCATACACAAGGGCAAATCCTCATGATCAGAAAACAAATAAAATCTTGAATTTATTTAAATGACAAAATAATAATAATAATAAAATTGGGGGCGTTTACTTAACTTTAATGGAACAGAATTTGAACCATTTGGATGCACTTATTTTGAAAAACAAACACTTTTTTTAAAAAAATAATAATAATAAAAAAAATCATACTAACAAAAAAGTTGGAAATTAGCTTATTTTTTAAATTAGTAAAATAAAAACTTCTCTATTCTTTTTTTTTTTTTTTGGATCTTTTATTTCTACTTTGTTCATTATTCTTTTTATTTTCCTTTTTTCTTTCTTTTCTCTTCTTTTTCATTTTTGTTGCTCTTGGTAACTGTCTTGAAGTTGGATGACCTAAATATTAGATATTAATTTAAATATATTATAGCTTAACAATTATTATTAATTTTGTAAGAAAAAAATAATATCAAAAAAATTAAAGTTCTTTCTTATCCAAAATAAATTCTCTTGTTGAATAGTGCTTTTAAATTAATGCATCTAAATACAAAGCAACTTATATAAAAGTGGTGTTCTTTTTAAAAACTATATTACATTTTTATTATATATATAAATAAGGAAATGAATTAGATTCATGATAGACTTTATCTTACCTGTTTGGCAAATTGAATATTTTGTAATTCAAGAATTTCAAAAGGCTCACTTTGGTCTAGAATTTTGCAGTCCGAATTTGTTTGAATTCAATAGATTTTCAATTAAAAAAAAAATGATGGCTCCTCGTTAGCATTTTCTTTGTCCAACCTTATTCTTATTAGTTACCCCTTTATTATGAATAGAATTATCTATTTCCATTTTGATTATTTTGAAAAAGGTTTTTTTTCTATTTGATCCCATATACTTAACCAAATCCTATAATGATCCTATACGTTTTTTTTTTCTTGTCATAACAGTCATCCATAAACTTAAAACTATCATAACGGTTCAAACAACCATTATCTAGCTATTTTCACTAATGAGGACAAATACGTAATTTTTTTAAAAAATTTTCACCTATTTGGTTTCACTTGTTTGAGCAAAAATATATAATAATCCCAAGTATTTTTTATTAACCATTATAGTCCTTCATGAATTTACGAACTGCTATAATGATTAAAATAACTTTTCTCAAACCACCCTCAAAACAAGTCACATGTCAAACACAACTAACTAATGAATTAGGACCTTGTATATTGCTAGTGTCAAAATAAGAATTACAAGATTTTGATCCATACCAAAAATTTCCCTTTTCAAATAAATACTTTGTTTTTATTTATTTTCTCAACAGTGTCACAATTACGATCAAGTCCATGTAGATTATATGGCTGTTATTTATAGAAAATTATGATATGGACTTATTCCATATGTAGGGACATGAACCTTGTCATTTATTTAAAGAAAATTTTGATGTAATCTAATTCATATCTAGATACATGGACCTCGCGATGGTTGAAATTAAGTTTTTTTTTTTTAACAAGTCCTACGAGGTACATATGTCTTTTTTTCTTCTACTTATTTTATACTTTAGACCCTATTTTTACGTAACATGATGTGAATCACAATATCTATTTGTGGGAACTTGTATCAGGTTTATGTAGACTTTATTATTATTTAACCACGATAACAAAATAACTACAAAACAATATAACACTAGTCTTCCAAATCAAGGACCAAATGCTATGGCCCCCAGGGGCATAGGCGAGCTGGTAAAACTGACGTGGGGTTTGGTTAACTCCAACGGCAGGCGGAGGTTTGAAACCCATTAGGCATGGAACATGGGCATTAAATTGCCACCCGTTGCGTCCTCTCCGTCAATCCTCTGCCAATTCGTGCACATCCCTGATTTACATCTCGCTGGCACGAGGGGCCTTGTTGTGACTAGTGGGAGGGGTTTTGCCCGTAAGGGACTTTCCCCTTCAATCCAAAGGATCAAATGCTACTGGTCCATAAAAAAAAAAAAATTAAAAAAAAATGAAGAAGAAGCAAAAACAACATTTTTTCTATATCTTTCTTTTATAATTAAATAGATAAATAAAATAAATTTATTCAAATAATCAAGATATTATTTTGTATGTATTGATTTAAATGGGAATTCAAATTATTATAATGACTTTGAAAATCTTATATCTAAATCTTTAATTCAAATTCTTCCAAATAAATCACACCTGGTTTTTTTCCTAACAAAATTATGTATTAGAATACTCGGCCTTTAATTACTTGAGACCGGATTATTTATTTAATTAAAATAGTTTAAAATATTATTAAAAGGGAAAAAAAAGAGAGAGGAGAAACTCTATCTATTAAATATCGCAATAAGTGTCAATGTTATGGGGTTGTGATTTGGACAAAAAAAAAAAAAGATATGGATAATAATGTCATTATGTCACCACACAAGAACCTGTAGACTTCACTCATCGTCTGTAAATGAAAGTACTCTCATTATCTTAATTTATATGTCTATTTTCAACTTTGTGTAAGGATTAAAGTATAGAATTATTGGGTAATGACTTTTGGATGATTTGACTAGAATGGTCTTGATTGTTGAAAAAAAATATGTAAAGATAATTGATTTTATTTTTTGTTTGAAAAGAAAAGGGGAAAAAAAATTTAAATATTCCCTTGACATTTGAAATGGCTAAAAATTTTGCAGCAATTTCTTTTTTTAAGATGAATGTGTAAATTAAGAGGAGAAAGTATTTTAATATAAATTAAGGAGAAAATCATCATTTTCATCCTCAATCTTATGTACTTGAGCTATAATCTTTATTTTTATTTTTCAATCCTTTTTTTTTTTTAAATTTGATCCAAATAAACCCTAGTCTTGAAATTAATTTTAAAGTTGTTTAAGAATTTTTTCTTTTTGAAAAATATAGATCCCCTATTTTTTTAATTAACCAAGAAAGCCCTTTTGATTGTAACAACTTATTGGAAATAGGCCAAGTTTCAGACCAAACCTGACTTCATTAATTGGGCTAGACTTAGTCTGACCTATTTCCAAACCTATTGAGAATGAATTATTCTAGTTAAAAGAATCTTTTAGTAAATTGAAAAAAAGAAGAAGAAAGTTAACCTATATTTTCTCTAAAAATAATCATAAGAGACTTTAAAAGTTGAATATAAAAACTAAAGATCTATTTTGATAAAATAAAAAATTAAAAGGGATCTAAATGATAAAACCGAAAAGCTAGAGACCTTTATAAGTCAAGTCAAAAAATTAGGGATGCAAATAACATTTTCTCATAAGTTAAGATATTATTACTGTATAAAAATATGAATTGGTCCATATAAAAAAATTATATTTAAATGAAAAATTCTGATATGAATCCAATTAAAAGAACCGTTTAGTGAATTGAAAAAGGAAAAGATAGGGAGCATATATTTTCTCTAAACATAATCATAACGGACTTTAAAAGTTGAATATAAAGATTTTGAATCTATTTGGATAAAATAAAAAAATAAAAGGGATCTAAAAATATAAAACCAAAAACTATAGACCTTTATAGAACAAGTAAAAAAATTAGGGATGAAAATGACAATTTTCTCATAAGTTAAGATATTATTATTGTATAAAAATACGAATCTGTCCATAAAAAAAATTTATATCTAAAAGAAAAATTCTGATATGGATCTAGGTGAAAGAATGAATTATTTTAGTTAAAAGAACTTTTCAGTGAATTTAGAATAAAAGATAGTTAGCCTATGATTTCTCTAAAAATAACCATAGGGGACTTTAAAAGTTAAATATAAAGATCAAGAATCTATTTGGATCAAATAAAAAATTAAAGGGGATCTAAAAAGATAAAACCGAAAACTATAGACCTTTATAGATCAAGTGAAAAAAACTATAGATGAAAATAACAATTTTATTGTAAGTTAAGATATTATTACTGTATAAAAATATGAATTGATCCATATAAAAAATTTTATCTAAATGAAAAATTCTGATATGGATCTAATTCATATCTTTATACATGAATCTTATGATTCATATTATACGGGTACTATTTATTTTTTTCAAAAGGAAAAAAAATGTGATGTGATTCAACGTGAGCTAAAAGATACGTAATAGAATTTTCCTATTCAAATGTGGATTAAGTATTAATTTGGCGATTAAACTTGTCTTCTTTTTTTCTTCAATTTAACGACTAAACTTTTAATTGAATCAATTTAACCATTTAACTTCGTGGGAATGATCAATTGGATCAAAGAATTTCTAATTGAGTCAATTTAATCATTTTACTTTCCGAAAATAATCAATTTGACCATAACATAATTATAAGTTCAATAAAATTTAATCATTTTACTTATAAGTCTGATGGTCAAATTGATCATTACTATAAAGTAACATGGTTAAATTGACTTAATTAGAAGTTTAGTAGTCAAATTAATTATTTTTATAAAATAAAATAATTAATTTGACTCAATTAAAAGTTTAATAATTAAATTAAAAGCATATATAACTTTAATGATCAAATTTGTCACTCAAACCATACAAATATAGTAACTTCTTACAAAACTTCGGACGTGGACCAGGTGAGTGGCCCATCGCGTAGAAGTTTGGATCACGAGAAGAGAGATGGAGCATAGGGGGGAGAGAGAAAATTGCATTTTTAATACACTTTCCATGTGTGTTGGTGGGTCCCACTAATAATAAATCCGGATTTACGTTGCCACGTTGACACTGATCCTCGGACAGAAGGCAAGCATGCCGGTGTCGATCCGTCCGAAGATGGAGATTGGATATCCCCATGAATTAAGTGAATTCACTCTTTTGACCTTTCTCAAATCTTATTTCCAACTTGATTGCATTTATCTGATCTTCAGCCAGGTCAAGGCAAATTATTGTTTTTACCTTGCTGCCCCTATAATGCTTCACGAACACGAAAGATATTTTAATCCTATGGACAATTAGTTGCCTGCTAATGAGAACGAGCAAAATGCTCTTTAAACCCATTAAAATATTTATCAATCTCTCCTTAATGGTAATATGACAAGTATTTATTTTTTCCTGATTTTTTTTATATTAGACAAACAATTTATTTTAAACACTTTTTAATGAAAAATTAACACAATTTTTCATTCAAATACCAACAAAGCAATATAGTAATAAACATTTGAATATTTAATTTAATTGTACTAAAAAAAAAAAAACATACAAACCTTTAAACGTGACATTCTTTTTTTACGATAAATAGTAATCACAACCAATTAACAAGTTAAAATACTTATTATTTACTAACTAACATTATCGCTTATTTTAACATTGAACTTTTTATCATTTCCTTTTATTAATTATGACAAAATATTTATAGTGATAAATGTCATATTTCCAAGTGAGGCAAAAATCCCTGTTGGATATTTATTGTAAGAGAATTGAAACAGGCATGCATGCACTACACGATTGCAGGTTCGATGAAGGATATTTAGATGGTTCTAATAGTTCTATAATTTAGATGAGGATTTTTTTTTTTATGTCTATCTCATTATTTATTCCTTAAATCGACATAAACTTATCACATAAAAAAGTCTAAAGGATCTAAAAGTTTCTTGAAATATAATTTTCAAGTAAGTTGTCAACTTTTTTTTTTTATTATTATCACGTAATTCTAAATTACATAATGAATAATTTTTATTTTTTAGACAAAATAACTTTAGGTAGGATTGTTGAGAGAACTTCATTATCACGGTTGTAAATTGAGAATTTATAACATCAATAATATAATATTTCTTTTGCTCAAATAAGGGTTAAGTTTCCATCTATCGTTAATAATATTTTTATTTTTAATATAATTAATCACCTGACATGTCAATAAACTCTAAAGGAAGCATTCTTGACGTAACATCTCATAATATCACTTGTTTCATAATTTTTTTTTCAACTTGTTTCAAATCTATGTTTATTTAGTAGTTGACGTTTTATTTGCATATTTTAGTTTTTTTTCAATTTTATCTCTCTCATATTAGGATTATTTTAGTTAGTGATATAAGACCTTATACTCATTTATCATCAATCACGAAAAAATAATAAATTATAATATTTTCACTACAATTGCACATGTTTACTAATATATTTATCGTCAACCACGAAAAAATAAAAAAAAAACTAATAAATTATTATATTTTCACTACAATTGCAAATGTTTATGAATATGTTTTTTTTTAAGTTCATATAAAATACAATTAAAATATAATTTTACTTTTTTTTGTTTGTTACTAAAGAACGTTTATATGCTTTATTAAATTTCAATTCAGGAAAAGAAAATTCCGTCAGAAATGCAAATTCAAGAGAATTAAAATTCGTAGACTAAAAGAAGTCTTCAAGGATTTTTTGAAAGAAAATAAAAAATTGTTGAAGAGAAGGGTTTTATCTAAAGGTTATTTTCGTCAAAAGCTTCAAAAACCCAACTTCTTGCTTCCAATCGGCCGTCGTCGTCCCTCTCGATTCATTGTCACAAATAGCAAGTAGGGAATGAAAAAGAAAAGAGGGAAAAAGAAAAAAAAATTACAAAACCAAAAGAGACAGAGAGTGAGAAAGAGTTTTCTGTTCAATTTTGGTCTCATCTCCAGAAGAAAAGCCCTCTGACCCTTTTCCCCTCTCTCTTGACCATTTCACGGTACGTTACGAAGAGCTTTTTAAGTTCTCCTATCGTCTCTTCCAATTGATACGGGGAAAAACCCTTTTTTGGTTTTCTCTGGTGATTTCAATCCCGAGAATTCCCTCAAACCAATCATCTTTTAGTACCTGTTGTTTTTCTACTGCTGGTGTGTTTTATGACAGTGCATTTTTGATAGAATGCCCTTTCGTGAACTGAATTTTTGTAAAGTGGTTAATTTTATGCTTGTGTTTAAATAATGAACCGAAGGACTAAATTGTTTGGCGTTGTGTTTGATTTGAATCGAACACCTAACTCATCCCCTCGTGAAACGGTGGCCGACGGTGGGCACGAGGATGTTGTGGTCGTTGAGCCTCCAACGCTCTCATTGCCCAGGAGGATTGAGGCCCCACCAGTTGCTTCCGAGACCGGGGCTGGTTCTGGTCTGAAAGGTGAAGGGGATAGCTGTAGAGGCGTTGATGGTGAGTCGATTCTGTGCATCGATTGCCGTAGTGAATCCAGGCCCAGGGGTCCGCAGTTGGTGGAGGAAGTAAAGCAGTGGCGATGCTTTAGGTGCCTGTTGAAAGACCGTGGAGGCAATGGGGTTGGGAGCAGGAGCGGCACTGGTGGTGGAGGTGTTGCCTTTCTGGACATAAATGCCTCGCCACCGCGGGAGATGGAAGTGGAGGCGGTTGATGCTGGCCCAGGTGACGGTCCTGCATGGAATCGGGATCATGACAAGTATGGCTTTCACTAATTCGTTTACCCCTTATTCCTGTGTAAAGTTCAATTCTTGCTCATTGGATGCTTCAATTTGTTATTGAACTTAGGTCTTACTCACTTTTTAATTTTTTTTTTTTAAGATTTGGTTGATCTTGTAACTATTGTTTCTTCTTCATGATTTCTTTAATTACCTTGATGAATTCTGCATTGGTCATTGATTAATATAAATTTCTTGAATTGTTGACTGTGTATGTACATATTCAATTGGCCTGTCTCTGTCTGCTCGAGCATGCAGATTTATGTAATCTGCATGAGTATTCTCAGATCATCTATTGATAAATTCAGTTTTTCTGTTTCTCATTTTCCTATCAATACATGTGCTTCTCTAGAGGGTTAATTGTTGGTATGATGTTTACTAGAACTCCTCTTTGTATTTACGTAGTCTACACACAATCAACTTCATGTGAATACAAAGTGGAGCGCTTTGTATGATGAGTTTTGTTGCTCTTTATAGCATTCCTCATTGTTTATATATGCATATGTATAGTTTTATCTTGCATGTGTACACGTGAAAGAGCACATGGAAATGTTGTCTTGGCGTAAAGATGTATACAATGTTATGATGAGGATTCCTCAGGGGAGAGATCTGATTAAAATGTTGAATGAGGCTTCAGCTCCAAATGCAGTCTCCCATGTACGTGGAACAATTACTGTCTTCAAACGATGACAATCCAAGAACTCGGTGAACTATAGTTAAAGCACTTCGGCTAGTATAACCTGCAATCAAATTTGAGTGGAACCACAGCTGGGATTAACAAAATATATCAGTCACGGTGATAGGAGAAAGAAGATAAATTTTTTTCAATGAGTATGAATTGTATATTAAATGTATATGTAAATAAAGACATGTGGGTCCTTTCAATTATTATCACTGTAATATTCGCCATTCAATAGATGATAAGGCTTTGCTTGATTTCTAACAGTTTTTGGCATACAACAACAGTTTAAAATGATTAGGTTGATTTGGCAGTTAGGGCACCTTGATCAGTAATCCCGAGTTGTTAGTGCCTTAAGGAGTGCAACTCATTGCAGAATTATGTCAAAATCTTATGGTTGTTATAGGATAGTGAATATGAGGTTTCTGTGGGGCCACATCCCCAAACACCCATTAACGATTATCCATCTTTTATTGGGTGATTGTATTTGTTTTCTTTCCACTAGTAAATTGTTTATGCGGGCATTGGTCCACCAAAGGCATGCTGAATCATTCGTGAAAACTTGGACTGTTCATATGTCTACTTGTATTATCGATGCATATTAGGTGCTTATTCTTGTAACACGGTGGATGCAAGGAGATTCATTTCCCCCCCTTCATTTCTTGATAAAAGCAAGGCAAATAGATTTTTGGATATTGTGAATAATATGTGATTTACAAACAACCTTTTTTTTTGTGGGATGCGAAGGGTGACGACTAGAGTGGTCATCCATAATCGTAAGGATAATTTGGATTCTTTGTGAGTTAGAGCCCAATTTTGTTGCACATGTCTGCTGCTTCTTGTTTTTAACTTCCTTGTTCTACAACATTTTGTCCTGCAAATAAGAATTATGGTAATATATATCCAGTGAGATATGGAGTACAAATATTACACACAAACAAGCTTGCAAAAAAAGTGTCCCCATCAGGCCTAAAAGTTCAGAGCAGGTAACAGAAAAATGTCCTGGTAAAATTACTGTATTTGTAGAGACAATTAAATTCTTTTGAGTGACCCTGCAAATTAAGATTATGGCCGTTTATGTCCTGTAACATATGCGGCATAAGTATTGCAATAGTAGAATTGTTACCTTCATAGATTCCCTTAAAAGGATTTGTGTGGCATCTTGCTGTCAAATGCCATTTTGATTTCCTTTTGTATGCGTGCATCTATCAGTAAAACATTTTTACGTATATATGCAGTCCTTGAAGAATTGGCATATATATTATTTCATTATTGCTCTAGCCTTGAAAGGTTGCATGGATAGGTGGCAAATCAATTTTTGGCTTTCCTTTGCTGTCAGAGTTCTCAACTATGTTCATTGTAAAAAATTGATTGAATCTCCCACTTCGGAAAGTGCCTTAGAAGTGCTTGAAGTTGTTTATGGAGATACTTCATCTCACAAGCTTGGTCTTGTTAGCGTACCACACCTGTTGTGTGACCTCCTAAAAAAAAAATCTCTATTGCTTCGGATAACTTTCTCCCAGAAATAGTCCATTTTTAGTAATAGTTATGTAATTTCTACAATGACGAAAAGGAAAATTTTGATGGGAATATATTGCGGTGGGCTTCAGAATTAGAAATCTCATGGTGGATATAGTTGGGCAAAACAACATTGCCTAACCTTTGATAAGCGTGGACAATATTGTTACGGACTAAATCATTGAGGTTAATCTATGCTAATCCAAAGTTATTTTCTGCACATTTCCCTTGAACACAAATGAGAAGAATGGGAACGGAAAGATGCAAATAAGGAGCATATATTTTGATGTTATTAGATATCTGATCAAAGACATTTTTCTAGTGCTTGCCAATGTAATATTGTACATGGACTATTATGTTAAACATTATCTGAGTCCTATACTCATTGCTAATCACATAGTTCAAGAGCCAAATAGCACATGACACGTGTATTCTAATTCTACTTGTTTAGATACTCTCTAAGTATTTTTGGTTAGTATATACATAAGGAAGTACATGTACATTCTTCTATCATCGTAGAAATTTTTTTTTCCTAATTTGAGGTGATTGATCAAAATTCACTAACAACTTGAAAGTTTTTCTCTTGATTTCTCTCTTCTTTTCATTTTTATTTATTTATTTATTTTTGTATCAAAAGGAACTAGCCTTCTTTTTTCTCTCTCTTTTTTTTTTGTTACGAGGGACCGTCCCTTTTGACAGATGATCACTTACTCACCTGTCATATCTAACGGTTGGATCTTTTCCTCTGTTTGGCAAGTGAATATTTGCTAGGTTAAATTTTTGTCTTAATGTGGTGTTATAAGTCCCAATGGTTTTCATCTCAATGCGGCGCAAATCTCAGTAGTTCTCACCGCTTGGCAGCAGCTCTTCTACTCTTCGTTGAATTCTCATTGAGTACAAGCCTTGATTTTATTGATTGTAATCATCAAACAATTTATTTGTGATTTTTGATCTGTGATCCAGTAAGGTTATCTCTCCCAATTTGTTATTTTTTGATTTGATTTCTACATGAATTTATTGCTGAATTTGATTCTCCAATAGTTTTTTTTTCATGTGTTTGTGAGTTAGATTGTCAAGGTGTGTTTTTGTGATGATTTTTGCTGTTTCTTCATTTGTCTGTTGTAGGCGACTGAATTTTTTTGGTGAGGCCTTGTTGATGATCCCAACAAGGTCTCAGTCTGTGGTCTTTTCATTGAGTATTTGGTAGAGCCTTATATGCAGGAATTCTAATATGTATCATGTTATGTAGGGTGCAGGTGGGTAGTTACTCTTCATATTCTGGCCATCCTGTTGGTCTTTTGTCCACCTTTTCAAATATGGCACAGCCTGAGAAAGGATTTCATCTGCTCAAGTCTCCAAATACAACAGTGGCTGTTGCAAAATTAGGCCCATCTGAATCAAGCTTAAATTTGGTTGATTGTGGATCTACCAATGAAATGGGAATTAGGGCTACTAATTCTTCAGCCACAGATTATGATCCCAAGAGTCCAGAAGGGTTGTCTATGAAGGCTCTTAGGGACTATATTGCTGAAATGAATGGTGTCTTAAGTGAGGGTTGGCGTGTGGAGATTGATTTTTGTTCCAATAAACTCAAGACAAATGTAGCTTTCTGTGCCCCAGATGGTAGTAGATTTGGGTCAATGCTTGATGTTGCTCATCATTTAGGGTTGACAACAAACCCACATCCTCCAAAGTCTGAGAATGTGGAAAATGGATTTGTTTTAATGCAGGGTGGCATGCCTCTCAACCAAAGAAGAAAGGAGTCTTCACGGTCCAATAACTCCCTACCAATACCAGGTATTCCTAGGAGCAGCAGCCCACTCAAGAACTTATCTTCTGGTGAGATGAATGGTTCCCAGGTAAGTCATCCCTAAGCAACATGTAATGCAGCTTTTTTGGAAGCTACTAATACACAGATTTCAAACTCATTTTTATTATGATTCTTATTTTTAGCTCTCAGGTGGTCTTATGTTGGGGGGTTTTTCTCCTCTGTGCTGTTTATCTTCTTTCCAACCAACTCTCAACCCTCAATTTGTTATTGTTCCAGGATGATTTCCCCATCAAGTTCGAGGACTTCTATCTTATCTCAGCAGGGGTCATTGATTCACGGTCTTCATACTGTCATGCTAACCAGATCTGGCCAGTAGGTTACAGATCTATTTGGCATGATAAAATCACTGGATCCCTTTTTGTGTTTAATGTTAAAGATGGTGGTGATTCAGGACCTAAGTTTGTCATTCAAAGATATCCATGTGTTACACAGGTCATACCATTCAGCTCAACAGTCCTCTCAAGGCCCAAATGTGAAGAAAATGAAGGGAAAGACGACGCAATCAAATTTGGTACAATTGATGAGGAGAGCGTATCAATTCAAATGATGCTTACCGAAAGCACTCCACCACATCTGGGTGATGATATTTATCTGGGACATATAGAACATAATGAATCTGGATCGCAGATAAGTAATATTCCACCATCAGATTGCATTGGTGAATTTACAGTGGAAGGAAGATTGCCATCGTCTGTTTGGGAAAAGGTCCGTGAAACATTTCTGCATGCGTGCTCTGAATCATATAATCAAAATGGTTTCCTTCAGCTTGGTTGTGATCACTTTGAAGCTTATGTCAAAGAGCTGAAAAATGTTGATTCACTATCCAAGTTTTCTCATTTGGCTGGCCCTGTGGGCACCACATGTATAATAAGGACAACCAATAAGTTTCACTCCACTCTTGAGTTGGTTGCTAAATGGCTACAGCAAGATAGGTTTGGACTTGACACAGAATTTGTGCAGGAAATCATAGAGCAGCTTCCAGGGGCTAGGGGTTGTCCGGGTTACACACTTCTGACGAAACGGAAGCACCATTCTACACTGGAAACAGTGGGAAGTGGGTTTCTTCAGGCAAAAAGGAAGCGTATTGGAAATCTTGAGGGGGTATCAGCTAGTTACTTTGGAATATTGAAAAAAGATGGAGAGCATTCAGAAAACTCAAAACTAAGAGGTTCCTTTCCTCAGGGTAAGCCAATCTGCTTGAGGCTTCCTACTGATTTGATTGGCGATGCTCTACAGGTAACAAGAAATTATATTTCAATGCATTAAGAATGAAATTTTCAGTTTCCAAATGTTTTCTACTAAGTCATTGTTTACCTGTCCAGGTTTGGGAGTTCTTGTCCCGGTTCCATGAGGTTTTGGGTCTGCAGCCATTTTCTTTCCAAGAATTAGTTGATGAGCTGATTAATCCATGGGTAGATGGGTTAAATCCACTGAAAACACCAGGGATTGACATTCATGTTTCTGGAGATGTCTCTTCAAGAAGTGGTAGGGATTCCTTTGAAGCTAGAGTTTCTTGCCACAGTTGTTGCAGATGTACTGGGGTAATTTTGACCAAGAGCCATGGCTCACTTCTGCAACTGCTTGTGGGTGAGCTTCTCTCAAAAGTTGCAGCATATGTGGATCCTAATTTTGATGCTGGTGAATCTAAACCGCGTCGAGGCAGGAAAAAAGATGCAGAACACTTTGCTGCTGTGAAGAAAATGAAGCTTGATATGATGCCTGTAAATGAACTCACTTGGCCTGAAATTGCTCGGAGATACATTTTGGCTGTATTATCAATGGAGGATTACCTTGATTCATCCGAGATTGCTTGCCGGGAGAGTGGGAAAGTCTTTTTACGAGGTGACAGTGGGATACTTTACAGCAGTTTGACAGGAGTGGCTGCATTAGAGGCAGATGCATTGGTATGATTAATATACTACCTTCTCATTTCATGTTCTGTTTGGTTATTTCTTCTATTTCATGTTCTTGTTAATGAGTAAATTGTTTATATTTTATATATATATTATCATAAGTATGCAGAAACTTTGCCATAGGAGTTTATAGATTCTAGCATCTTCCAGTCACTTACATTTTCTCATCCATCCATTTATATTTTTCTCTTTGTTTTCCCATGTTTCTTGCTTTGTTTGTAATTCTCTTTTGGCACTTGATCTGTAGTGGAAATATGCCAATTTACCATGTCTTCCTTGGCATTTACTGTTCTAACAGATTACATATTTGACTTATGGTTATAAATTGGGTGCTTTTATTTGTCTTTATAGTTTATATTTCTATTAAATGGTAGCTTTGATGCTGATCTTTGTTTTAATATGCTAAAAATTTGGTGGAATAAAATATCTTAGTATTATCTAAAATCCCGAAAAGTACTGCTTGTTAGATTATATGTTGAATGTGCTTTTCAGGAATTTTATTGGGTCAAAACAGTCTACTGGCTGAAAAGTCATCTCAAACCAGAAAGTTAGTCATTTGTTTTTTTTAATAACATTGCTAACTAGCTTCCTTGTGTGGCCCCCCAGCAACGTGGAATGGATTTTGGCTTAATAGGCTTCATCCAAAGAGAAAAAAAGATTTCTCAAGACATCTAGGCATTACAAATTTGACCTTTGATTAGGCTTATCTGTGAACCCATTTTTGCGATGGAACACTTGTCACCTGTTTGGTCTTCTAATACATTTGGTTTTCAGCTTCTGGCAGAGGCATCAAAGAAAATCTTTGGTTCACTAATGACTGGAAAGGAGGCACTAAGGACCAAGGGGAATGAGTCTGATGTAGGAGCTGCTTCTAAAACAATTGATGCAAATAATGGGGAGTTTCCTGAATGGGCCCTAGCGCTAGAGCCTGTAAGAAAGCTTCCTACAAATGTGGGAGCCCGAATTCGGAAGTGTGTATATGAAGCTTTGGACAGCAACCCACCTGAATGGGCAAGGAAGAAATTGGAGTATTCTATAAGCAAGGAAGTTTACAAGGGAAATGCATCAGGACCAACAAAGGTGCCTTTTGTCTTACATATATGTTCATAAGTTGTCCTTTCCCTAGTTTCCTGAGCTGTTTTTTCCTGTTTATTCTGTTATGTATGGATTCTATTTTCACATAATTATAGCTATGATAATGTTTATTTCCATTCACTGAACACAGAGAGCAGTTGTAGAAGTCCTTGCAGATGTGGCCCGGGAGAAGCAGCAGCAGAAACCGGAGAAGAAAGAAAAGGTTAAGAGTCTTTACTCTATACCTGATCTGGTTATGAAACATTGTCGGATTGTGCTACGGCAAGCTATTTCTGAAGATAAAGAGGAGCACGTTTGTAAACTTCTAGCCAGAACACTATTAACCCCTAATGATAATGATGATGAGGGAATTCTTGGACATTCTGCAATGGTTTCTCGTCCTCTGGATTTCCGGACCATTGATATTAGATTGGCTGCTGGTGCCTATGGTGGATCATACGGGGCTTTCTTTGATGATGTTCGAGAGGTAGTTTTTCCTGTGCTGAATGGATTTCCTCTATCTAGACCACTATTCTGTTTTAATTTCAAGTTTTGTTAGATTTCAATGAAAGTTTATTGCAGTCTTTGTGAAGCATTTCACATTGTATATCTGGATTATATTTTAAGGGTGGGATGTGTGCTGTAAATTAGATAATAATACTATGATGACATTAGAATTAGAATGTCAATACCATTGCATTTTGATGTGCTTGCGAATATGGTGAAGTTTTTGTGAGGACTTCAGTTTCAAGTAACTTTGCTTTTGGAATTTATGTGAAGAAATTAAAATTTCTGATTCTGTTCTCCAATGTTTTTAAGGGCAAAACTAATTTACGAACATTTTTAGTTGGTGTTTCATTAAATAATTTTTTAGATTATCTATGCAAGCATTTATATGCATTTCTCTTTGTTGAACTGTTTTTCTTTAAAAAGATAGAAAGGTGGGTTTCTAATCTCACAGTCGTAACAGCTATATTTAAGATTTTCAAGCATGTTGCTTATGACCATTAAACTTTTATTCTCTGAAGCTCTAGCCCTTTATGGCCATCATGGTTTATGATATGAGATTGGCTATCTTTGTAGACTTCTGGAAATATCTAAGACCTTCAAGTTTGTACTTTTTACTCCACAACTTTAACTTTCTGTGGTTTTTTGTATTTCTCATTGTTTACAATGTTACACAGGTTGAAAGAAATGCTTTCATTAATTTACCAAACCATATGAAGTTCTTAGCAGTCTGAAAATTAGAAAACTAACTTGTTCTATGGGATATTCATCTAACTAACATGATAGCATAATTTTTGCCTGCCTAAGAAATCTTCTTTGTTGTTTGACCCATTTTTTGCTTTTCTTGTTTCCTTAAATATTTTATTCTTACCATGCAAAATGAGATATTAACCTAGGTAATTTCTATATTGCTCTTTCCAGGTTTTGCAAAATGTACGTATCGCGTACAAAGAGCAATCAGAAATTATTGAAGTAGCTGAAACTTTATCCCAAGAATTTGGTCTATATGAAACAGAGGTTGGTTGAAATATGTTCTCCTGATTCCAGTTTGTTTGACTATTGATCACGAACTTGTCACCAATGCTGTTTCTTTTAAGGAGACTCAAAGGATTGATTGCTAGCGAGCCAATATATATTGGACTTTGTTTTGCAGGATCCTATTACAACAATATTGTATATACTTGGGAAAGATTTGAATTAATGTTTATGCAGATGTGATCTGAAAGATCAATATCCTTGACTGGAATAGCTAAAGAATTTTCATTGGCTTCATTCAATTGGTTTATTTATTTATTTATTTATCATGTTATGTTCTCATGAATTCTAGTCTATGCTTTTTCACAGTGGTAAAGTTGATATTTTCTTTTAAGCTCTGAGTGATTATGTGCTGTGTTTTTTCATTCCTGGACCTGTATAATTGATGCTTTTATCCTCCAATGATTTCGTTGGTTATTGCATGACTTTCCGTGAACTATTGGGAAGACTTCTTTTTCCTTATAAAATCTATAATGATATATTTATATGGTTACCTATTTTGTCTTAATTTTGGTGCTTATCTCTCCTGTCCAGATTTGTTCCTTTGTCTCAAAAACCTCGGGGGTTGCCTCAAGTAGTGAATCTGAGGAAGAAAGAGATGATATGCTTGCACGTGTAAATGATAGCTCAATTCCAAAAGCTCCTTGGGATGATGGTATCTGCAAGGTGTGTGGCATGGATAAAGATGACAACAATGTTCTGTTGTGTGATACTTGTGATTCTGAGTATCATACATATTGCCTAAATCCTCCACTTATAAGAATTCCGGATGGAGACTGGCATTGCCCTTCTTGTGTCACTGGTAAATCTTTGTCTCAGAATGCAGCCTATGGTACTCAGATTGGAAATCAGCGCAGGAAAAGAAAATACCAGAAGAAGCATATAGGTGAAATTCTAAAGGGGCTCACTGAGTTGGCAGGGAAGATGGAAATAAAGGAGTATTGGGAATTCACAATTGGGGAGGTTTGTTCTCTAATTTTTCCTAACAATTTGAGTAGTTTTGCTGCAGCATAGCTTTTATGTTTGTTTCTGTCTTTTTGATAAATGCTATCTAAAGGTCAGTTCATGAAAAGTTGCTATCTAACTTTTGGATAGTGTTTATTTTTTATTGGCAATCTGTATTTCTTTAATTTCTGAAATAAATCTTTACTGTCCACAGGTGGAGCTTATGATGTTTTTAAGGCTGTATATATGAAAATATGGAACATGCGTAAGTTAATATGGAACAATGCTGGTGTTGTTTGATACTGTCAACAGCTTCACTATAGTGTACATTCGTAAACCGAGACTTCTATTCTTCTTACTAAAATGAATAGGAATCTCAGCAAACATCCAGCTAAATTTTTAAACTAGTACTCCCTTTGCCCAAAATTACTTAGCCTGGTTGCCATATCTGGGCAAATTAAGAAAAAAACTGTGGAAATCTTTTGTTAGGGGTACTAAAATACAAAGTTTACCCTTCTTTTAATTTTAGCAAAGAAACGCCCCCATTAGTTACTTGGTCTAGATATACTCCCTCCATCCCTTATTATAAGTTGTTGGTTGCTGTCTTTTTTTATTCCTCCATATAAGTCGTCTTGTAATTCTCAATACATATTATGTTTTTTCCAATCTTACCCTTTATTTAATACTCTTACATTTGTTGTGGAGAAATACAATTGTAGCTATTAATAAGAGAGATAAAGAGCATTTTAGATATAGCATACTTGTAATTATTGTTTCAATCCATGTGAAACGGTGGTTAATGACTTATTATAAGGAACAGAGGGAGTATATAAAATGGATGGAGTAAATTAAGCGATCTTACTCTTGATTAATGAAGCTTAAAAATTAATTTGGAAAATTTTTAGTCAATGTTGGTCAAAGAAAATTCATTGTGAGTAAATAGTATTATTGAAAAGCCATGTAACAATGGAGAAGTTGCTATACAGGTGATTTTTTGTTGGGGGTTGGGGGAGGATAAGTTAACTATAACCTTCATTAGAAATAGAACAAGTAATTTGGGAAAGCTGAAAGGGTGATTTTGGAGGGAGGAAGTAGAGCTAAATGACTGAATATTTTAGGAAAAAGGAATAATGAAACCCATGTTTCAGAAGTAATATTAATTGACAGCTAATTTGCTACAGGGTTGATAGATGGGGAATCCTGGGTCTCTTGCCAACTACATATCCATTCCTTTGAAATTCTTGTACTATACCTTGTATCTCTCTATGCACTGCATTTGAAATGTAGATGAGGATGGTGGCCAGGATACCTAATCTGTTTCTGGACTAGCATGTTCTGGGCACTGTGAGCCTATTCTATTCTTGTTCCCTTCACTTACATGTCGTCTCTTGGACTTTTCTTTTTGCTGTGTGTTAGCTGAGGACCAATCTATGTGATCAAGTTTATGGCCTGTCTGCAAACTTGCTGACATATGGAATGTGATATTGACAAGTCTTTATTTTATTCTGTTGCAGAGAATTTTCCTCATCAAATTCTTGTGTGATGAGGCAATGTCCTCGGGAATTATCCGTGATCACATAGATCAATGTTCCAATATGTCTAATGACTTGCAGCAAAGACTGCGCTGCCTCAACTCTGAATGGAAAATGCTGAAATTGAAGGAAGAAAGTTTAGCTGCAAATGTGGCAAAAAGAAAGGGTAATGAACATAGTGGTGGTGGAGAGTTGGGATCAAATGGGTTGGCTTCTGTGCTTGCTAATGAAACTCAGCTACATGATGACAAGAACATTTCACTGTTCTCTGGTGGCTCAATGCAGATGGAGGACGGTCCTTGTCCAAATTATCATAGTGATTTCAGTGACCAATCCCAGTGCTACTCAGGAAGTGTTGAGAAGCCTTTTGAAACTGGTAACAGCCAAAGTTTTAAGAATGCCCTAACTGTAGACAATCTGAGGAGTGATATTAACTTACACCAGAAGCTAGCAGACAGTTCCAGTATATCAGTGCAGTCCACCAGTCAGTCAAAGCCAGGATATGACTTGTCGAGCACAATTAGCAAACACATGGCAGGTCATGCATTTAATCAAACCAATGGGAGTTCTTTGCAAGAGAATAATGCTGAATTCAGCAAACTTCAGCAGGATATCCTTGGTTTGCAGGAGTCTGCTAATGCTGTTGAATCAGAACTTCTCAAGGTGTCTCTTCAAAAGGAATTTTTGGGAAGGGATTCTTATGGCAGACTCTACTGGGGTTTTGCTAAGCACTGTGCTAATCCCTGGATAGTAGTGAATGGGAGTTTGAATGCAGAAGCAGAGTTTGGGATGAGCAACTGCTTTCCTGAGTTTACATCTTGGATGTACTATGATACTGCAACTGAAATTGAAGAACTTGTGAATTGGCTGGATGACTGTGACCTGAAAGAGAAAGAGTTGAAAGATTCTATTTTGCAGTGGCAAAGTAATAAATCCATGCAAACTGATTACAGTAAAGAGGCTACCCTTGATGCAAATCCCAGCTCTAGTATAATCTCTGGTGGACAAAGAGATGCAAACCCCAGTTTTCTTGTGTCAAAGGCAGCAAGATCATTGGAGAAGAACTTCGGCCGTGGGTTGGAGATAGCATCTAATCACATCCATAAGAATCTGGAGCGTGACAGTGAACTGACTCACCAGAGCAGAATGTATAGGTGTGAATGCCTTGAACTGTTCTGGCCTTCTCGGCACCATTGCTTATCGTGTCACAAGACTTTCTCAACCAGTGAGGAATTTGCCCAACACGGTGAAAAATGCCCACAAGTGGCTGTAGTTACTGAAAGCAATCAGTTTGCAGGTTCACTTGAGCACAAAAGGATGGTGAAGAATCAAGGAGTGGAAATATGCTCTGGGATGGTGAACATTCCTCAGTCCTTCCCGAATGAGAAGCAGGATACCAGATATAGTTATGTTGAGCATCCACAGGAATCAGAATGCCCATTCAATTTTGAGGAGATTTTGTCAAAGTTCAAAACTGAGAATTCTCTTAAGGAACTGATAAAGGACATAGGATTAATTGGTACTCATGGTGTTGTACCCTTTATTCCAAACAGTTCTTGTCTCAATGATTCTGCCCTGACTTTGGTTCCATTAAGAGATAATGGGAGCAGCCTGGGAGGTCAAACTTCTACTCCACATAAGCAGAAGCTGTCTGATAGTGTAGCTAATAACATGTCATGTGTGAAAACCAGGTTCTCTAACTATGCTCGAGGCATTGATAATGACAGGGGTGAAGCATCAGAAGTTGAATGCATGCAGCACAGAGTCATGACTAAAAGGGACCAACATTCTTCAATAAAAGATAGAAGTTCACTTGGCATATCAAGAAGAAGCATCATACGTGAATCATCTTTAAGACCAAAAATAGGCAAAGCTTCTGAAATTCTTCGGTGGCTCAAGATTAATTTGCTCGATATAGATGCTGCTCTTCCTGAAGCTGCTTTGAGAGCTTCAAGATCAAACCTGGACAGAAGATGTGCCTGGCGCACATTTGTAAAATCTGCAAATACCTTATACGAGGTTAGTAATATCATCCTTAGCTTACAAGAACCCTCTGAAGGGAAACATTGTGATTGACCTCATCTCCTTTTAAATTATTGTCATAAAAAAATTTTCTTCCATTTAATTTTCTCTTTTACTGTACCCTTTATTTCTTTTGTTCACAACATTTCCACACTAGAGTTCTTGTTATAGGTGGTAGTCAACCTTTGGCCTTTGATCCAGTAATATGAGTCTTGGTTAATTTCAAGAGAGGCTTCATCAGAGGCACCACCTCTGTCACAGAATACAGCATGGGGCAAGATAAGCAATATTTCCAAAGAACTCATTCTCCAAAAGCCAGTGGGCTAAATTATGGGTTTTGATGATTTAAACTTCATTTCCTCTGGCTTTATTTTACTTAGTCAAGTTGAGATTGAATTAGTGAAGTCTTGTAATTTTCTTGCCTGTGAAAAATAATTTAATGCTCTCCAGCTCCACACTCTAGATCTCACCTGAAATATGTAGCTTGAAAGTCCAAAAATCATTTTTGGATTGAAATTTGTTTTCATCTTTGAATGTCTTTTTTGGGGTATATGTACTATGTATAGTAGATGTAATTCTTAACGATCTATTAATAATACAGTTTGAAATTTGTAATTTCATTGACTTTGTGTCAGCACCCTTAATATTACTAAGAAAGTGTGTGTTCCTGTGTTGGAATACGACTTGTAAAACAGATACGAGAAGAAAGAAAATGTTAGAACTACTTTTCATACTCAAATTAAGTTTCAGCTGTTGGATCCTTCTTGGCTTGATTGCCAGTCCGGCTGCTACCTTTACTTTTGCAGCACATAAAACTGTCATGTGTCCACTTAAAATTGCCTTAAAAGCAAAACAAATTTTGACTTGATTCATGTTTCCAGTTTATTTATTTCTTTCCCAACTTCTTTTTGTTTGTTTGGTTCTTTCTTTCTCTTTTTTTGTGGACTTGCACTTTTTGGTTACTTTTTGACAAATCATTTTTGTAGTGATAGTTGGTTGACAGGGCATCTTCTTGAATTTTTGAAGAGTTTTTTGTCTTTTTTTAACACATTATTCCATAACCCATGTGTGATTTCTGGGACGAGTCATATATTTCGAGAAGAATGGCCAAGATAATCTTTACCTGATATGCAATCAAATTGATACGATTGTTAATCAAGTATAAGCAAGAGTAATGTTTTTAAGTGGAAGTTGCTTGCATTTCTAAATTCTCTGGTTCTGACTTCTGAGTTCTCTTTTTTTTTCGTCAGATGGTGCAAGCACTTGTCTTTCTCGAGGATTCAATTAGAACTGATTACTTGAGAAATGACTGGTGGTATTGGTCATCTCCTTCTGCTGCAACAAATATATCTACCTTATCAGCACTTGCTTTCTGGATATACACCCTGGATTCCACCATCTTTTATGAGAAACCTTTGACTGTTGATGCTGCTTTAACATGTACTCCTGATGGTAAATCAGATAAGGAAATTTCTCCAAGTGCAGCCATAACCCATGAGTTGAGGCCTGTTGATCAGCAAGTGCAGAAGATGCATGATTCAGATTCTGGAGGAAATTCAAGACCAAGGACTAGATTGAGCCGGAGGAGGAAAGATTCAAGCAGTTGAATTCCAACACACACCTTCACCTTCTTTTGAAATGGAGATGGCACAATCCAGCTCTTTAACTGGATAAAAGGGCTATGCTGCCCAGGTAACTGTGTTAAGTTCAATAATCCTCAAGTAATATTGGTCAAAAAGGAACCAACATGACTGTGACCTTCTTCTTCTGGGTGCTGCTGGAGACATTTGCTAGCCTTTGGGATTCATCTATCTTGATAGTTTCACTGTGGGTGCTGTTACCATATCGAAGAATGATATACAAAACAGGATCATACAATCTAATGATGGAAATTTGTACACAACCCCTCGTGTACATATATATTTTGGGGTGTGGAACCTAGTCTGTGTACATAAAGAAGAATGTTGGCAGGTTTAGATTTTCTTGTAGATAATAGAGATTCTGTTACTTAATAAATCCTGCTGAGAAAAAGAAGGGGGGGAAAAAAAAACCCTTCTGCTCCTCCAGTCTTGGAGATATTCTGATTATTACCATTCTCTGTTGATCATACATTTGTGCAATTTAGGTCCCCATGTGTGGACCTCCAAGAACAAGAGCTGGTGGAGAATGCTGGTTTTTTAGGAGTAACCTGGAGTTCTGGGCTATACAATCTTCCAAACAGTTACTTTCGGTCTAGCCTGATGTACAAGTCTGGAAGCACAATTCTTTAGTTTTTAGCTTGAAGTTTTAGTCTGAAAGCACAATTCTTGTAAGACTTTCAGTCTGAAATCTTTGTAGCCCGACCAGATCGAGGGATGGGAACAATTCTGTAGATTTTAGGTTTTGAAGTTTTAGTCTGAAAGCACAATTCTTTAGTTTAAAGACTTTCAGACTGAAATATTTGTAAGATGGATAATGGCATGTGAATCCTATATCGGGTATGTCATGAGAACTTTTTCCTTCAGAATTTAGATTCCGGAATCCCTTCTGACATTTAACTGCTTTTCATTGCTTGTTTCTGCAGTACTAAGGATTTACGGGTAGTTTGGTTTGTTGAAATGGAATTCAAATTTTCTGGAAATTTTTTTCTTTTGTTTGGTTGGATGGAATAAAACTCTTTTGTTTGTTTAGATGGAATAAAAAAGTTATAATTATTTTGTTTACCTGTTTTGAATAAATATAAAGTGGGAAATGATCAGGAATGAAAAGACTAATGCGAATAATAGGGTTAAAGTGAGGGTGTCAATTCCCATATAAGTTTGGAATTGAAATTCAGCAGTTTTGTAATGGAATCCCTATTTCATAATCTGTAAGGAATTAGAATTCCTATGGAATTGTAATTCTGAGAAATATTTGACTATCAAACAGTGGAATTCCCATTCCTAGTAATTAGACAGGAATAAAATGGTAATTCTTGTGAACCAAAGGTTTTGTTTTCACTTAAATTAGAAAATAAGCATTTCTTTTTGTATTTAGCGGTGTTCGGCTTAGTTAAAAAACAAATCCTATCCTATTTGTTTTAGTTTTTGCTTTAAAGTACAAGTTAAAAAAATAAAGTAAAATTAATTTATTTATTAAGCTACAAAACAGTAACTTATAAAAGAAGCACTCAACATTCTTGTTTCATTTCATCAACGTTTCAAACAAATACTCCCTTGCACAAAATTGGAGGGTATTTGATTTTTTAAAATTACTCTTCTATTCTTCTCATTAACATAATTATTGATGGAATTTTAATTCCTTAAATTAAAGAGGTGTGGTTAATAGGATTTCTTATAGAAAACTTATTTATTCTTAGAAATAGAATATTCAATTTTAAATATGATAAAATGGAAATAGTAACATTAAATTTCGGATAGATGGAGTAAATATTACTATTATAATATAATTATGATATATTTTTTTCAATCTTGCTTTTCATTAATATTATTTTACATTGAAAAAAAAAAAAGAAAAATGAAATCATGATGAACGAAGAAGATAAGGTGTTTTTAATACAATAAAATTATATTCAAGAGTTATTTTTCCCTACACTTTATGAATGGAACTAGTATGACTTTCTCGAAAGGACCGGAAAGAATTCCTCACGCAACTCTTATCAGATTTAAGGACCTAATGTATGGTCATATTATGGAGTGTTAAGGAACTCAAATTATGAAATACTCCAGTTAAATTTCTAACGATCAAAATTAACGATGAATTTTTTTTCGTTATTTTGTCAATATGTTTTATAAACTTAACTAATAAAGATAAACTAAACTCTAGGAATATTTGATCAAATTTTATTTTATTTTTCTAAAAAAAAAAAATTAACCGTTAGAAATTTAACCAAAATACTCCATTATTTGAACTTCGTAACATTCCATAACATTTTCGTATATATATACAATAATGCTATAGAGAGCACTTTGTATAAAATACATAATTAAATCTCCAATGATTAAAGCTCCATATAAAGTGAATATATACATTCCATACCATTTTCGTGTGTGTATATATATATATGTATATAAATAATGATTTAGCATAAAAATTGATAAAAGTTACACAGATAAAGAAGGCCAAGCTTAATTGAACAAACTTTAAGAGCAAATTCTAGCTAAACACTAATCTAATCGTCATCAATCCAAAACAAACCAGTGCAACTTTCTGATAAATTTCTGTTGCACAAGCTAGTGGAGAGTGGCAGAGTGCTGCTACCAAGGTAAGGACAAGTATTAGGAAAAAAAAAATCCCTTGATTTTAAAGATTAAGTAAATCAACAGTAAAACTCATGTTCTTGCTGAACACATTATCAGCTTCTGTTGCATCATCACGTTGTTGGACATAAATGGTGAAAATACCTGCTGCTACAACAGACCATGTTCCAAAATAACAAAACTGTACCTAATAAGACCCCAACTAATCATTCATCATGTCCTGGACCTCATAGCCAAACCAGTTTCTACCCTCTTGATCTCAAAGATGAGCATCCTCCACATCTTCAGCACAAACATCTCGGCTTCCTCATCCAGTATACCCTGGAGTCTCTCCAGCATTTCAGTTCCCTTTACATGTTCCTGTGTACTGGACACTATGTAATCCACCAACGTCGGCTCTTCCTCTCCCAGAAATTCTGTAATCTTCTTAGATATCCAAGGCCGCATCCTTTCATGCAACTCGTTCTGTTAATTAAATACAGCAAAGAATGAGAATCAGTAGTGTAATCAAATGACAGAGCTTCTGAAGAATGAAACTGAACAAAATATTTTTCTTCAAAGAAAAAATGTTGGGATTCCTAATCAGAACTCTAGGTAGGATCTTATTTTAAGGGAGATGCTATGGACTGAGACTATATAAAGAGAAACTAGGACAAACGCAATCCTGGAATGAGTTATCGCCCAAAACTAAGGGGTAAAGCCAAGTACTCCACTTGGATGTCAAAATCTGAAAATAAACACAAAGCAAACCAGTACCCGTACAGGAAAATCTTCAACAAAATTCATACTAATGATTTAAGACAAAAGATCAACATGCATCATGAGTATGTCTTTACCTTATCATATGTTTCCCAGTTAATCTTGTATGAAAACAACTCATCTTTGGTTTTTGGAATCATATCAATCAACTGTTTTGCATCCAATAGTTTCTGATTATCAGTTGCCTTTACTTTGTCAATTCCATGTTCTTGCATTCGTTCTCGATCGGAGTTCTCCTTTTTGGTATCATCTCTAGAGTGAGCATTCTCATCAACATACCGATCTCTATCTCGATGTCCATGTCTATCATGAGACCTTCTGCTTCTGTCTTTCTCTGCATCAGGTTTCTCTTCTTTGACAGTAGCACTAGATATACGTTTTGCAAATTCTGCTGCTGCGACTATATTGGAAGATGGTGCTTCACTCTGGACTGCCAGCTGTTCCTCAGTTGAATAATCAATTGGGACCAAAGGTCTCATCTTCTTTTCCTTCTGCATATCCTCATCCTCATCTTGGTTAAATACGGAAGGAACAGCTGTTCGTTTTCCTGAACCAAATAGACCAAAGCCCAATTTCCTAGCAGGAGCATTACCATGGTGCCGTGTGTCCGGGATTGAAAGAGAAGCTCCAACAGATTCGTCCCCAACACCATTTTGAACAATTCCCTCACCTGATATTTTGAAATCAGTAGTATTAATAACAGAGAGAAAATTGATCAGATATTAACAACTGCTAAAAAAAATTAAGCTCAAGAACCTACCCATATGGTTATCCACACCAACATCCAAATCAGAACTCTGTTGAACAGGCTTGTCTTTGCTTCCGATATTGGTCTCATCCGGAGTAACAGGGCTACTTCCGTTTACTAATTGCCCAGACAATAACTTACGTTCCTCCTCTTGCTGTTTATTTTGTAACTCTTCTTCAGCCCTTCTCTTATCCTCTGCAGCTTCTTCTACTTCTTTCAATCTATCAGCCAAATCTTCTTCCTTTTCCCTTTGCCTCCTCCTCCTATCCTCATCACTACTCCTATATTTCCTCTTTTTCGAATAGCCATCATCACTCTCTTGATTTGTTATTTCCCATTTCCGTTCTTGTGCCCTCTCTTTCTCCCTCTCTTTTTCACGCTTCCGCCAGTGTTCTTTCTCTCTTTCTCTAGATTCCCACTCCTTTTCACGTGCCTTATACCTGCGTTCGTCTTCTCGAATTCTATATTCCCTCTCCTTTTCTCTCTTGGCTCGTTCTTGCTCACGTTCTCTCTCGTATCTTTCCAGTTCCCTTTCACGCTTTAAATCCCGATCTCGGTCTTTGCTTCTCCTTTCAACCCTTTTGTCAGGTGAAACTGTTTCTGATCTATCCTGCTCACCTGAGCTTTTACCTCCACTGATCATCTCATTATCATTTTTGTCTTCATCAACATCTACAAGTGACAATAAAGCATGTCAAACACAAAAATATTGCAAATTCTGATTATCAAACCAAAAATCTGATTGTATTGGAAACAGCAAGTGAAAAACCTTTTGTTGCATCCAAGTCCAATTCCCCATCCTTAGATCTAGAAGGAACATCAGAGTTGGAGTTAATGGAACCATCATGAGCTGCCTGAGAAGGTGGAGGAGGTAATGGTTTGTTCTTCAACCTCTCATCTAACATAGCAGATATCTTCTCCGAAGCCTCTTGATCAGCTTGTCTAGCTTCATCAGTGACAAGACCAAAGATAGAAGCATCAGAACTTTCTTTATTTGCAGTGCCATCATTATCATCTTTCTCGGTTTCCTCTGCCTTAGGCAATCCCTTTGAGGTCTGTGGAGTTCCGTTCTTTTTGTCACCTGTGGTATCTCCTTCATCTTTCTTTGTGTTCTCAGTTCCAGTTTCATTCACATTCTTTGAACCTTCTACTTTCTTTTCAACATAACGCACCAAATATTCCCTAGTTGCTTGTTTAACGTTTATCTGTGAGTGTACCAAATTATCAAAATTAGTGAGAAATACAAGAAAAGGCTTTGAAGCAGATCAACAGGGGACCAAGAAGCACTGTCAGGTTCATAGAAAAAACATCCATGTAAAAGTTGAAATCAGTAACAAACTGAAAAAGATTTGCGGTGTAAAAGTTGAAATATCCCATAGTAGAATAAAAAAGTAACGAACATATACTGCAATACATGTTTTATGTAAAACAGGATAACATAAGCAATACATGGCAAACCATACAATCCGTAGGTGTGTACGGTGTCGACAAAATTTTTCTTTGGCGTAAATTTTATCACATTGGAACTTCCAAAACTATAGAGAATGCCATTGGCACTGGTGGGAATCATTACATATATTAAAGAAAAGCAAGAACAACGAAATTTACGTAATCATATGCTCTCATTCTTGTAGAATTGATTTATAACAAGAATAGATAATTATAAGATTAATTAAGACTGAAGATACCTCAAATGGCATTAACGAGATAAATCATTAAATGTGGAAAATTATTTTCTCGATCGGTATTTCCATTTTTTTTCTAAGAAAGAATCTTTACCATCAATTCCTGTCCATCAATGCTTAATTTACTGAGAAGTCGCAGGGCCCGTAAGACACCTTCAGCAGATTCAAATTCACAAAATCCAAAACCTGTCAAAGCTCCACTGGTGGGAACCTGAGCACGTTTCCAACTCTTCACTGGCCCACATAGCTTGAGAAATTGCACAAATGTCATAACTTAATTAATATCAGACTGATAAGAAATCAATATACTTGACATTTTCGTTTGGAGTAATTAAAAAAAAATTAATAAGCTATATGGAACTCACTTGCAAAAGGGAAAGCATGAAATCATTCTCCACTGTTGATGCTATTTTGCCAACATAAACTGTTGTCTGTGGTTTGTCAGCAGGGACAACCACAGGAGCAGCTGGCCTAATGGCAGGAGAAATGACTGAAGCACGAATACCAGCCACGGGAGGGCGTGAGAGTGGTGGGATGACAGCAACAGCCCCTGGCCGTGGAGGATATGGTGGTCTAATCATCGGTGCATATGAAGACGGGTAACGTAGAATTCCTGCATACATGGATGAAATGCCTATGCAAAGCTGTTAGACCAAGCTCAGAGCTAACTTAAATTCTCACTGTATGAAATATGTACTGGTTAAAAGGAATTCACAAATAAACTCAATTTTTGTTACCAAACATTACAAGCAATAAGAGATGGCAGCACAGGCATCACACACTCACCAGCTGAAAAGATAACCTGAAGGAGAATAAAGGCAATAATAGCAAATTTATATATTAAGAACATGTAAATTGGCTTGCCTTATGCTTCCACTCAGAAAATAGTAAACCTTCTCAAACTATTCCATGAAGCAATTTATAAGAATTGAGTATTATGAGACCTCCCACGTCTCAATTGCACTGATCCAATTCTAGATACAAAACCAAATTCTATTGTTTGACAATCTTTGAAGTATAACGAATGCAGAAAACGAAATCCAAATCATATAATTAGAGAGATTTTGATACCTTGGTATCCAAAGGCAAGGAGCATTCAGTTGTTAACATGGTCTGCTGCTGGCAATTCATGAACCAAAATCCCATGAAAAGAAATTAAGTATCCTTATGCCTAGAAGTTTATAGCCCACTATAAACATGACAACCAGACATTATAAACACAGTATATCTGGAACACCAGAATCCTCTTCGTCACATTCAATTCATAAAAGTAAAGAAATAAATTCTTTTTCCATGATTTCATCAAATAACGAGCAAACATGAATCAAAGAACCAAGCAAATGTGGCATACCAAAAAAGTAGTTGAAGAGTGGGTTGTCAGTACTCTCTAAAGAACAGCATGTGAAGCCTTGCAATCTTTTCTCACCGTAATCATTCAATACACTGTAGGAGAAAACATCCTGTCATCGATACCCCTGATCCAACTTACTAGAATCCCATGGAAAGTCTTCTCATCCATTTCATTTCCCCTTTTAATATCACTCTTAAACTCATCATTGCAAAGTGCAAACTAAACTATGCAAGTACAGTAGGCAAAAAAATGCTCCATAGAGAGGTAAATTTGCAGAAAGCACATTTTATTTTTAGGTCTGAGTTCACACGTATTATCCAGTAGTATCCACACACTCATGCATGAAAATCTCAGAAAATAACAAATTTGATAAATAATGTGCCTCATATACCATAGAACAATTCTGATATCATCTAAAAAATAATTTTTCTGAAAGAACTTTAAGCAAACAAGTATTCATCAATGGAATGAGGAACCCACCAGGAGGAATTGTGCCCTGAGGAGCAGGCTGGGGAATTCCCGGGTAACCATTTGGCATGGGTAAATAAGGTGGCCTCAATGGTTGCCCAGGAACAGCATAAGGTTGGCCAGGAATCTGACCAGCACCACTGACAGGTTGCATCAGCCCCGGTGGCGGAGGCACAGTACTCACACCTGGCGGCGGAACGCCACCAGGTGTCTGATAGCTCGGCGGTTGTGGTAAATTAGGGTTCGGGGGAATAGGTGAAAACTGAGGCAACTGAGGCGTTGCCGGCCGGAATGAAGGAGGTACAGCAGTTGCGTATGACTGGATCGAAGGCGGAGGTATGAGTGAAGTCGGCGTTGGAGTACTAGGGTTAGGATTAGGAAACGGGTTTGATGATGGTTGTAGTTGTGGTTCCAATGGTGGCGGCGGCGGCGGCACTGGAAGCTGATTTTGATTCGGGTTATCGGTGGTTTCGGGCTGAATTGAACCTGACTCTTCTACGGCTGATTCTGCCGCTGTTGTTGCCGTTGTCGCTTCAGGAGAGGTAGAAGATGATGGTTCCGCCATGGATACGCAGACAATCCGAAACAGATCCGACTTAATGAAAGTGGTTACATCCAATTGCAAACTTGAAAAATATGAATTTCTATGGAGATAATTTTCGGAGTATTTCTTTCCTTTTGGAGAATCCGGTGTAACAATGTTGTTTCGGTTTTTACACGTGGTGGATTCTTATTGGATTCAATGGCCAGAAGGGAGCATTCTCCTTAGCACTGTTCTCTGCTCCGCTTTAACCAACGAAAAACTGTTTTACCGTTCACGTAAGGTTCCTTTTTTTTTTTTTAATAAAAGTTTTGTTTGATTGAGTTTTTTCAAAAAAAGGAAAAAAGAAATAAAAATTGTAACATAAATCCGATTCAAACTTTTGAGTCTTTCCAAAATTAACCAATTTTATTGAATTTTACTTCAGGATGATTTATATTTATACAAAAACTTTATACAAATTGGATTAATGATAATTGACGGATACTAATCTAAATTGTACTCAAAACTTTTATCATGAATTCATGACATTATTTTTAAAATTAATGAAGAACAACATACATATTTTTTTGATGTATAAGAAAGTTTATTGAAACCTATTAGAAGGTACAAGGAATTTGAATTGTAACCAATTGCTAGAAGTGAATTAACTCAAAATATATAGTGATTGAAGCTCAACTCGGGTTTGAAATATAATTTTCTTTATTAATTCAAACTCAATTTAATTAGTTTTTAAAATTTCAACAACTGTATAACTTTTATATAAATAAAAACTAGAAAAAGACCCTGCAAAAGCACGATATTTGATTTGATTTATATTTATAATTTACATATATGAAATTCAATAATTATTATAATATTTAGTGTAACTTAATATCTTGTTAGTAATATTCTTAATTTTTATTTGTTTTTTAAATAATAATTTGAAAAAGTAAATAATATTTTTGACTTATAATTGATAAAAAAAAACAAAAAAAAACCTCTTTTAGAATATAATGGTGTTCTCCACACTAATGTGACAATTAAAAAGGCTATAAGTAATATAAAAGTATTTATATTGTCGGGATAATACTGATAATAATATCAATAATAAAATTAAAATTAAAATTGAAAAAAAAACCTAAATGAATATTATCATTTTGATTAGAAACCATCAATATTTGGAAAAATTCATCTTTGACCATCTCATTAATATCCAGAATATGATATGAAAATTCTACTACTGTGGATAATTAATAATAATAATAATAAAGTTTGAGTTAAAAATGAAAACAAAAATCTCATCAAACTCAATATTTTGATTTTGATTTGAAGCTTTAATTGCTTGAAGATAGCATCTTCAACTACATTAATCATTTCCCGATCCTAATAGAGTGGGCCAATAATACTACTACTAATAATAAGAATTATAAAACTTTAATTAAAATTGGAAAAAGGAAACCACCAAACTCAATATTTTGATTTGATTAAAAGTTTTTTCCATTTGGAAATTACCTTTTCAATCATCTTAATAATCACCAAAACCTGATACAATAGGGTTAAGAAAATATAATAATAATAAATTACAAAACTTGAATTAAAATGGAAAGAAAAAACAAAAATATAAACTAAATCTTAGGAGTAATTCATGTTTAGAGACACATGTTAATTTTTTATGAGAAAATTCTTGCTTCCTAATATTTTTTACTTAATTCATTTGGGTTCTAAATCTTTTTTTTTAAAAAAAAAACTTTTAAGGTCCTTATCATTTTTTACTTGGTCCAAATAGATCACAAATATTTATATTAAACTTTTAGAATCTTTTCTAATTTATTTTGGACCTACGTTGGTTCCTTATCTTTTTTCTTTCTATTATAAAGATCCTTTTGTCCTAAAAACCTCCGATTCAGGCAAAGTCAACTGCAAAAAAAAGGGAGTCAAATTCCATAAGGATATTTTTGTCCTTTCACTACTCCGGATCTTTTTTCTAATTAAAAAGAGTCATCAATTATTTTCTTCATAATCCACACTTCTTCATCCCTCAGCCACCAAGAAACATACCTCAACATTTTCTTTCCTTTGATGTTATGAGCCTATTGGCCAAAAACTTCAGGAATGAGCTTCTCAAAAATGCTATAGGAATAGGAGTTTGATCTGACCTTCCATTCTTTACCTGAAGAAGCAGGCTTGAGTCTTTACGACTGTGTGCTTTACATAAAATAGTTGACAGATCCTTGACTCAAGCACTCTACTATAGACTATGTGATTGAAAACTGTGGACTTATTATGCAACTTCAAGAAGGAAAAAGCTAGAAGGTAGATTATAGCTCAACTGTGCTAATCAGATTGTCTGCCCTACCGAATTTCTTTTATTCATCCACTACGAATTCGCGCTTCGGTTTTCTCTTGTTGCCTCTCCTAACTCTAGGTTGAACTTTGTTTCTAGGTGATTGAAGGATGAAGAAGCGGATTGTGAAGAAAAAATAACAAATGACTCCTTTTAGTTTGAGAAATGACCTGAAATAGTATAGAAACGAAAATACCCTTATAGATTTTGAATAATTTTATTTTTTTGCTATTGACTTCGACTGAGTCAAAGGTTTTCAGGAAAAAAAGGCTTTTTTGGTTGAACAAAAAAAAAAGGGACCAACATAAGTCCAAAATAAATTATATGTTACTCAAAAGGTGAATATAAAGATTTGGGATTTACTAGGACCAAGTAAAAAAGGATAGGGACTTTAAAAGTTAAAAAAAAAAAAGATTTAGAACCTAGATGGATCAAGTAAAAAGGATTAGAGACGAAAAAGGAAATTTTCTCATTCTTTATTGATATAACAAGGAGTGACAAGTAATTATGTAATAGAAGATATGGAGCTTCCAAAAAGATTTGGCCAGTGAAGCAAAGAAAATTTTGCTAACTTGTTCTACTGATGTATAAATGACTATTTTCCTATTGAATTTTGCTGTTTTCAAGTTCTATAGCTAGTTTGGGAGTTTTTATGGGGAGAGAATAGAAGAGAAAGTTTAAGTTAGGAGAGAAGAGAAGAGAAGGTGAGGTGTTTTGTGAATAATGTTATTTGGGAATTTTAGGAAAGAAAAGAAGAGAAGAGACTTTTATGACAGTAGGAAAGAAGAGAATAAAAGATTATAATTTCACTGAAATAATCCTTCTTATTTAAAAGTTAAGAACATGTAATAATATTAGAGGGATAAAATAGGTATTTCATGTTTTAAATGGAAAGGATCCCTTCCTTTATCTCCGAATCATCCCACTTTTGGGATGATGCTCTTTCTTTCCTAAGATAGATCCCCCATCACTCCAAATAATCACTTTTCTACCTTTCTCTCTTAAATAAACTCCCAAACCTGATGATTCTTTCGTCCATCATCCCACTTCTCTTCTTTTCTTCCCATTTCTTTCCTCCCAAACTAGTCCCTAATATCTGTAGAAACACATGAGACTATTTTTTTCCCTCATAAGAGTAGTTTGGTTTTACATTTTTATCTTGTTTATTGAAGATTTCATTACATTAACTAGAAGACGATGGTAGAGGCAAGCAATGAGATACCTTTCCTCCACACTTCTATATTCATATTTATTTATTTACATCTACTTTTCTCCTAACCTTTTTTATATTCCTACCATAAAGGATGAATAATATTTCTCCACTTATCCTCTTTATCCATCTTTATTATGAGTAGATGAAACAATCACGTTTACATTTAAAGTACCACTGTCTCCAATGACATATAACAACATTTTGATCTATTAGATATTCCTTTATAGTAATGATACGTCGTTGATATTCCTTAGTTAGTTCTATTCCATACCTTACTAAGTATTCAAGCACTTCAAACTTCTCTTGACAAACCCAAACATTTTCAAAAGAACACATAGACCAAAAAACCCACAATCAGGTTGGCCAAAGCTTTGTTTGGTTCAAAAAGAAGAGGGGAAGCAAAATGAATCACTTTACTTTCACATATGGAATTAATAATATTTACCTTGATTTTGTTTAGAATGAATGGAGAGAATATATATAAGTGTCATTTAAATCAATTGAAAGTAATACGGTAAAAGTAAAAGTAGTAATAAAAAGTATAGACGAAAAGAAATAAAGTTTATACGATTTATTTTTATCTCACTACCGAACAAGAATATTTGAGTAGATAAAATAGTAATATTAACAAAAATTTTGAGTGAAGGGTAAACTTCCAGTAAAATACTTTGTAACCCTTCCATATTATAAGGGAAAATCTAAATAGATCAAGAATGTACGTATTTTTAAAATCTAAATAAATTCGCTTTTATAAGCTGGTCTCCAATTATTGTTCTGCCAATAGCAATTTTCTCTGGTCACTTTCTCTGAGTTCTTCTTCCTCCGACTGTGAGGAGTTCAATAACAATTTCTGTGTGAAGCAAAATTGACCATCACAGACCAGCCTATGCATATAGATTATAGAGACACGGACCCAAGAATTGGATGCATGGAAGGAGAGGGGAAAAAGAGAAAGAACGGAATAGAGCTGGATTGGAGTCGACTTCTGGACAAAGAAGACAACCATAAAGGAGAGGAGGAGCCACTGCCCTTGGTGGTGGTTACTGAGAAGCCACAATCGAAAGGCTCAGCGGTGGCGGTGGACCCTGATGAAGAACAAGCTCAGCCGCACGACAATTTCAAGCGCATGAAAGATAGGGACCTTCTTGGGTTTATTGAGAGTTCCAAGTCTACCTTGCGATGTACTACTACGAAATTGAAGGATGGCGGCGAGAAATTAAAGAATCGAATCAAACTCTTGGAGGATGAGTTGGAGCGCCGTAAAAGCGTTCCTGTTCAAAAGGTTGATTTTTCTATTAGTTATTTTCTTACCAGTCCAATTTAGCTGCTAAATGGAAATTGCATTAAGCATGTACGTATGGTTATTTACTCAAGACATTTAGTTTAGGTTTCTATCATGTTGATCACATTGTTGTTTTGGTGTGAATTTTATGCTATTCTTAAGGATTTTATGGACCCAGGTATCTGTTGTCATGCAGGCATGTTTTTGGATGATTTAGTTAATTCATTTCCTAATTTGAAGATCCACTATATGCTTTTGGGGCATATACATTGACAATCTTACGTTAAATGTATAAATTCAACTCCTGAATGAATACAATTAACACTTCAGATGTGGGACGAACACAGTTTTCTAATAACAGGTTAAACATGTGGATAACAACACAATAATGGGCAAAGACAAAGGGTCGAACACAGGACCTCATATTGTGATACACGTTAAAATTTCCACTTGGGCTTTAGAGCAGGTGGAAATTTAACATCGTCTAACCTAATTTTCCTTTTTGCCCTCTTTGGACTTGTCCATTGGTCTAGTCTATAATTTGACACATACTATGGATGTGATTTATGCTCATTGTTTAAATTGTTAAAATATTTAATGTCTCAGGTGATCTTATCTTTAAAAGGTTGTGTTAAATGTTGAGGGACGAAATGCATTCTTGGAATCTTTTCTATAACACTGAAGTGAGGGCATTTCTGAATTCTAAACTGACAATTTCAACCATATCTTCAGTTAAATTGACCATATGAACAGCAGGATTTTCTTTTTGATGGGTTTAAATGCTGTGGCATCGAAGAAATAGGAAAACATCCTCTACTGTTCCTAAGGTTGGTATCGCCAAAACACTAAAACATCTGGTGCAAAGATGGGTTTCTTCAAAAAATCCTTGCTACTTGTGGCATGATGTTGAGAAATCCCTGTGCTAGCACTTCAAATTTTGAAAAAAAAAGGGCAACAGTCTCTTTGTTCCATTAAAGCAACCTCTCATTTTGCTTATTGAAAAATACAAGTTTTAACTCGTGTCAACTATCTATTGTTCTTTTCTTCTTTCTAGAAATATCCCTTACCTCTCAGATTTAAATCCTTAATAAGTCCCCTTAACATGATGTGTTAAATTATTTATCACGAAACTGTCCTTTTTCTGGGGACAGGAGGAAGACAGATTTCATGGTTCGTTTTCCAGTTCAACTTGTCTTCTAGGCATAAATCATAAATGTTGGGGACTAGGGTTTTGTATGTTTTCAGTGTTGTTAAATGGCAGCCATGGTGGATGGTGGTGGCGGATTATCTTCAAACCGCCACAAAGGGATATGGCGGTCATGGAGGATTTTTTTTCCAATTTCATGACATTTTATATTGTTCAAATACTTTTTAATAAGTTGTTTCACTTGAAACCTTTGTAATTATGTCTATTAACATTTATATAAATTATGTTTTAGTTTTATTATGATTACAATGTTGTTTTTGTTATATTTTACATGTTTTTATATTGGCAGCAATTTCCGCCATAGGCTGCCATCCGCCTATTGACAACTCTGTTTGTTTTGCCATGCCCTCATCCATTGAGTTTCCGGCGTGTATGTAAAACCTATTTGGTGACTTGACTTGTATGTCTTTTAGACATGCATGTCAAGAGTTGTTGGCATCATTTATTGAGTTTGTATGTTTTTTGTATTCAGTTATGGTTCAAGCTTGAATGATTCAAGTACTCATGTGACTTCTCATTTCATTATGCGATTTATACGTGCTTCAATAGCAAGTCCCTTTTGTAATCTTAGTTTCTCTCCATTTTCTTGACAGGATGCTGATGGGCCCAACAAGGCCATACAATCACGGAGTAAAAATCATTTCAGTAGGGTTTCTTTTTTTTTTTTTTTTGGCCTGGACCTCAGTTTTTGGTCTTGACCTCTTAATCTTTCAATATTCCTCGAATGTGTTGAAATCATGGTGCACCATTTCTTAACTGGAGCAAGAAAGGACAGTCATATAGATTCAAATAATGTAGTTAATGAAAAGATTACACAATTCAGTGAACTTTAAGAACGGAAATATCAGTTATGATATTTCTTCTTACATCTTAAGAATGTATTCTGTTTTCTTTTTACATTTTACTGTGTCAAGCCTATGAATGTAGAGTATGACAAGGCTTACTGATCATGGCTATGATGATATAATGGATTCATTCATGAATGACGGGAGTTAAGTGTAGATTTTCTTCGTTTTGCTTATATGATATAAGGTCACCCTCCTGTACTTTTGTTTCACAAAATCTTGTTCTGTAAGATACTCGAAGGGCTCACAGAGCTGACCCTATGGTTACAGACAAAGGCAATGGGACTTGGGTGCATGACATTCCTGGCTTTTTATATTGCCTAGTTTATTCACTGAAGTTCTCAATTGGTTTGCTTCGGATAAGTGAATTTTTCCTAGTCTAATGGCTTGGTTTTTCAAGTTATCTTGTGGATTTGTTCAGTATGTTAAGCATCCAATTTCATTTTTCTTTCTTACGTAGACAATTCATATTTTTTCTCTTTTGGAAGATTTTTAACTTGAAGCTTAATTTCTGCAAGTAGATATATCTGATGACTTTCAAGAAGAAACTCCAACATCGTTGCCGTCTTCTGAACGTTCTGAATTTGCCTCAAGATTTTACTGCAAAATGGATCAAAAAGTATGGTTCATACAACTGTTTCATTTCATTTGTTCGGTATGCGCATGTAAATGCAAATGTGTATAGGCTTGATTGGCTTTCAGTCAATTGGTACTGTCGTCTGCTTGAACTGAGATCTGCAATGTAATTTTGATTGGCCTTTCATTGATTATCAAATCTTTTCTTCTTGATCCAGGAGGAATTACTTACTTTGAAACGATGTGACAGTGGTAAGATGAGATCCAATGGGATTTCATCAAGAGGTAGAAAGAAGAGAGGGGGTTTTTCAAGAGAATCACCTTTTGTGTCTACTGGCAATTTGTTTGTAGATGTAGAGAAACAAAACTTGTCAAATAATGATAAAAAGGATGGATATCTTGCTGCTTGTTCCCTTCAAAATCCCACCGAAGATTTGCCTAGCTTCTCTGCAACAAGGAGGTGGTTATTCTCTCATTTTCTGTTATGAGACTATGGTTTTTTTCGCACAATCCTGCAAAGTCATCTTTTTTTTTTTTTTTTTTTGTTATTGTTACTATTGCCAAGATTGGTGCTACTTTTATCTTGATACCATTGCAGGTTGTCTTTATTATCCTACCTTGCTTCCTTTATTAAGAATTATATAGATCTAATTTTGGTGGCATGTTGGTGATGTGGTTGTGGATTTGATTTCATTCACTCAAGTTCCATTCTAAAAGTCACTTTTATATTTCTTTCTGGCTTTTCCCTCGAACTCTTGCTAGACAAATATGGTTGAACTGCTACAAATAAGTTCTATCTTATCAGTCAATTACATTTAGTACTTATGTTCCCTAGTAATTTCTTTCTATGTGAAAAACATTTAAATCAATCATGTTCAAAGTATCAAATTTTGTATTAGGAAGTTTTCTATGTTTACTTATAGTCCAGAAAATATTTTAAGCAGTTTCAGTTTGAGCAGGCAATAGATACCATTGTTCAGTAGGAGAATAGCTTCTTATGTTTTTTTGTACTTTTCTACTTGAGCTGTTTTTAAGAATGATTATTTTTGAATTCTTCTTTAATTCTCGTGTTAGATAGAAAACTACATGAATGTGATGTGTCAGTCTCAAATGGATCTAATCTTTCATCTTCTATTTTCTCATTATCATCTGATGGCTAAGAAAGAGAGGGGTTTTGTCTTCTGCGTACTGATGTGCGTGGCTAGCTCGTTATCAGTCTCTGATGAAAGGTAGTTCATGCTTCATTGTCAAAGCTCGGACATCTAATTTGGTGTCTATTCATATTGATGCGTTGTGTGTGAAGAGTTTAAGCAATAAACATTATTGGGCAAATTATTCTATTTTCATGCTCGTATAGCTGTAGCAAATGTTTCATTCAAAAGGTGAGGAAAGGTCATTGCATAAACAGTTTGAAAATTTCAGGGTTTTCTGCCACAAGTTTGCTTGGTTTTCCATTTTGAAAATAACATCTGATTTATGTGAACTATTAGTTTAATCTACTTATCACATGTTCTTTAGCCCTATTCTCATGTCCTACTTGTATTCAGTGTATATATGTGTTTTATGTGATTTTTTCTGTCCTAGCGTGATTTTTATATTTCTACGGTTTCCCCTTACTTGGGCCTATTTATTTGATTTTGTTCATAAAAAATTTCACTAAAGACGTGTTAGTATATGCTGTATTTCATTGTTCATCTTTATTTCATAGGATGAACGCTTCTCAAGCTCAAACTTTACTTAGGTTAAGGAACAGCAAGGTAAACGGTTTCTTACTTTTATGGTCTCCCTTTCAACAGATGCTATTTTGTTTAGTATTGATCAAGCTGCTCCTGGTACTGGCTCAACCATCATGAACCCTTTTCTTTTCTGGAATGTAACAAGAAACTCTTGCTTGTATGTTGTGTCAATTCTTGGGCTTCTGTTTGTTTCTGCCTTTTCTAAAAGGAAAAAGATTGTTATCTTTTTCATGTTATAATGTGGATTTTATATAACAATTAATGTTGATATATGCTCCTGTGTGCATAGTTTTTAAGGACGTTAATGAAGGAGGAGTGACACAACTGAATTGATGAAATTACTGAAGTTGAATAAAACTGAGAGCTAGAGCTCAAAATGCACCTTGGGACATGGTTAGGTCGACTTGAGTACAATTTGCAAGGTTGTTAATCCTGGAATTGACTAATGTATGAATACAACGAAGCCATACAATTTCAAGGAAAAAGCTAAAAAATCTGTTGTTTGTATTGATTTATAGAAAATTTCAACTTCAACTTGATGACACTGCCACTTGTGAGATAATACCTGATATTTGCAGAAGCTTTGAGTTTAGTATCTATTTTATTTCCATTCCTGATGAAAGATACTGAAACTCTTTAGTTAATTATGAAAACTAGAACACTAAACCTTGGAATACCATTATAAAAATTCTTGCTTAGTAGGGAACAGTTATCTATCACGTGAACATGAATTCAGGGGCTTAGTATGTCTATGTTTTGTTTTTGCACTACAGTTTCTTGGTATTTTAGTTCTTTGAATTATAATATTCACTCATAAAACATTTAAGATTTTGTTTTTCTAAAAAAATCTTGGTAACTACTTGAAATATGTTCAATTGTTATCTTAATGACTCCTAAAACAAGTCTTCAATTTGCATTAAGCTTTTTAGCATTAGTTATAAGCATGAACTAATTGGTGCAATAAATTACATATGGAAGAAAAACCTTAAAAAATAACTGCAGTAATTCCCATGTGTTCTAAAGATTTGATATTTGCCTCTTGAATAGCATCCTTTCATCAGCATACCTATATTCTAATGCTACTTGTGCAGGGGGAACCGGTTTTACTAGATGATGAGGATGAAATTGAGGTTAAAGAGAAAACTCCACATGTGGATGTCATTGATGAATGGTGGTCATTTCTTGAATATTTATCTCTAGGACTTACCTTAAAACTTACAAGAAGTTGCTGTTTTTGGCAATTATTAATTCAAGTTTCTGATGCTTTCAGGACAGACAAGACCACTAGGATATACTTCCCTTCGAGGTACAGCTTCCAGTTTTTTTCTTCTGAATCTTAGTTGCATGAAAAAACTTCTTTTACACATATGGCATGTTATTATTACTTCTAATAAGTTTGTTTTCTCACATCTAAGAACAGGGATGATCCTGAAGCAATTGAAATATGCTATACAGACATGCAATATCTTGATCCGGAGGCATACCTGTCATCCACCATCATGAACTTTTACATCCGGTAAGCAAATAGCTTTACATTATTTTTTCATGTGGTTGGGATATCTTTAAAAAATTTAACTGTTCCTGGGATCAATTAAGGAACATGATCTTGATATCTCCCTTTTGGCTGGAACATTCATGTCATCTTCTGTGGCAAATTTTATCAACTTTCCCATTATCAAATGCTGTTAGCCTTCTCCATTGTACCAGAATTTCCTTAGGTCCTAGTTTGTCTTAGGAATAAGTCATAGTTGTCATATCTTAAAGTACTGCTTATTCATTTATTTTTTGTGTGGTTACCATCAGGTATCTGTGGGGCCTAATGCCAACAGAGCGGGAAAGAGACAATTACCATTTCTTCAATACCTACTTTTATGAGAAACTGAAAGAAGCTGTACAACAAGGGGTATTTTTTTTCCATCACCATTAGAATATCTTAAACATATTTGACCTTTGAAATGTCGTATGATCATCTGAAACATATGAATGAACATATTTGCTTTGTGGACAGTTCCTTGTATCTGATTAGTAACTTTTAAGACATTAGACTGGTTGTAACACCAATGAAGTCATTCACCGATAAGGATTATCTGGCTTGCTGTTAATCGTTGGTCGTTGGTAGAAGAAATGTAGGGAATTGTGTGGGCACTTATTGATGATTCTGGCTAGGAGCACAGCCATCACTGGGATTTAGAAAAGTAAGCTAGATTCCATTTGGTTCCTATATTTTTTTTTCTCAGTGTAAACAGGTTCTACCCATAGAACTTTTCACGTTTGAGAATTGGCAATTGGCTACGGGATCTAACTTTATCCAATCTATTTACTTACATTAGAAGCATATATGTATAGGTCATGATTAGCACAAGTAAGTACCCTGGTAATATTTTTTGTTCTATTCTTGTTTCTCCAATGAGTTTGACGTAGCGGAATATACACGAGAGACTAGCTGGTGTACTAGTCCAAACGAGAGAACGTTCGAATCCTCGAACAACCTTGAATCCACAAGGAAAGAGAGAAACTCTGAATGAATAACCCTTAGGCATACATCCTTATTTATACTAGTAGAAGTTTTTGTATTCCTAATCAGATTAGGAAATAAAAACTAAGTAAACTACTAAAGCTAAGTTCTTTATTCCTAATCAGATTAGGAAATAAAAACCAAATAAACTACTAAAGCTAATTAAACTAGGAAATAAAAATCAAGTAAACTATTAAAACTTCCTAATCAAACTAGGAAACTATTTCTTTATTTCTTTTGTTTAGACTTGGCACGGTCCAATTGCTCCCGAAATATCTTGGACACTTGTTCTTCATCAGTCATCTCTTTTTTGAAAGAGCTCGACCCCGAGTTCAAATTGGGATAGGGCGGTTCCGTGGCATAATACTCATACAAATCACTAACATTGAACACCTTGGAGATCTTCATAGAATCTGGTAAATCGATCACATATGCATTATCCCCAATTTTCTGTACCACCTTGTAAGGACCATACTTCTTGGGCTGCAACTTGTTGTAGGTTCCAACGGGAAATCTCTCCTTGCGCAAAAACACCATAACTTAATCTCCTTCCTTGAAGAATTTGAAGCACCTCTGCCTATCAGCTGCCTTCTTATTCCTTGCATCAGTCTCAACCAATTTCTGCTTCACATGTTCTTGAACCTCTTGCGTTTGTTTTGCCATCGCGTCAGCTGCCACATTAACCTTAGTCCCTCGCGGCCCTTGTACCAAGTCCACAACATGCCTTGGCAGAGACACATAAACCAAAGAGAAAGGTGATTTTCCAGTGGCATTATGAACAGCACTGTTGAAAGTAAACTCAGCCTGCGGCAAAGCAAGATCCCATTGCTTCGGCTTCTCTCCACTAATACTGCGAATCAAGTTTCCCAAGCTCCTATTCGTCACATCAGTTTGTCCATCAATCTGAGGATGTGTAGTTGAACTTCCCTAAAGCATTATACCAAACAGCTTCCACAAAGTGATCCAAAAGTGGCTCATGAACCTTACATCCCTGTCAGAAGTAATAGATCTGGGCACCCCATGCAATCGAACCACCTCACGAAAGAACAATCGTGCCACATTGGAGGCATGGGCTGTCTTCTTGCAAACAATGAAGTGCACCATTTTGGAAACCTGTCTACCACGACAAACACAGAATCCATTCCTCACGGAGTACATGGCAATCCTAGCACAAAATCCATAGACAAGTCCTCCCAAATAGAGTTAGGAACGGGTAAAGGCATATAAAGATCAGTATTTTGGACTTGACCTTTTGAAACCTGGCATATGTGGCATCTTCGTACAAAATTCCCTATATCTCGCTTCAACTGAGGCCAGAAATACCTTTCTTTCAAACTCGCTACAATCTTGTCCCTTCCTAAGTGTCCACTTAATCCTCTACCATGAAGGTCTCAGATCAGGCTTTCCCTTAAGGAAGTCTTCGGAATGCAGAGACGGTTACCCCGAAATAAGAACCCATCGGTGATGTGAAACTCCCCAATAGGCCACCTCTGATCACAAACCCCCCATATTTCCTTCAAATCCTCATCCTTCGGGTAAAACTCCTTCAAGTATTCGAACCCCACAATCTTGTGGGCTAAGGTCATCAATAAGTGAGCGCGTCGGCTTAGAGCATCAGCCACGCGATTAGTAGCCCTAGACTTATGCAAATAGTGAAAGGAAATTTCTGCAGATAAGTGGTCTATCGCACATGCATACTATCCAATTTCTTCTGACTGTTGACAAACTTCAAGGTGGTTCGTGTATAGTACAAACTCTCTTTGAATCAGATAATGCTCCCAATGCTTGAGAGCACGAACCACAGAATAAAACTCTTGGTCGTAGGTGCTCCACTTCTGCCTTGCCTCATTCAACTTCTCACTAAAGAACGCCACCAGTCTCTTCCCTTGGGACAACAGAGCCCCAATACCAATGCCACTAGCGTCACATTCAACTTTGAATATTTTGTCGAAGCTAGGTAACGCTAAGACTGGTGCAGTACTTAGCTTCTCTTTTACCAAAGCAAAGCTCTTGTCTTGCTCATCTCCCCACATGAACTTGCTCTTCTTCAAACACTCTGTGATTGGAGCCATAATAGTGCTGAAGTTTCGAATAAAACGCCGATAAAAGGTAGCTAAGCCATGGAAACTCCGAACTTCTGTCACACTTTTCGGAGCAGGCCAATCGCGTATGGCTCGAGCCTTATCCTCATCCACAAGTATGCCTTCAGAACTCATCACATAGCCAAGAAATAATAAGCTACGAGTCAAGAAACTGCACTTCTTAAGTTGAATGTACAAGTGGTTTTCCTGCAAAACAACCAAAACTTGGCGTACATAATCCACATGTTCTTCCTCTGTTTTGCTGTAGATACGGATGTCGTCGACATAAGCGACAACAAACTTCGCAACGAATGGTCGCAAGACCTGAGTCATCAACCTCATGAATGTTCTAGGAGCATTAGAAAGTCCGAATGGCATGACAAGCCAGTCATAAAGGCCATCCTTGGTCTTGATCGCAGTTTTTCACTCGTCCCCCAGTCGAATACGAATCTGATGGTACCCACTTCGTAGATCGATCTTGGAGAATCACTTTGACCCATCCAGCATGTCCAGCATATCATCAAGTGGCGGTATGGGAAACCTATATTTCATTGTGATTTTGTTGATGGCACGACTATCCACACACATTCGTCAACTTCCATCCTTCTTTGGCGTTAATAAGGCTGGAACACCGCATGGACTTAGACTTTCTCGAATATGTCCCTTCTT
>JAOXNR010000013.1:13521646-13537203 GCA_028571225.1 Parsonsia alboflavescens
TCAAAATTATCACTTCCTGGTAATTTTATGCAATACTTTTCATCATCATCCTCTGCTTCCTCTCTGTTGATCAAAATCATTACCAGGTATTTTTAAAGCCAAAATAAATTGCAAAAACTTCAGGATGGGTTTTGTCGAAAGGGAATAATAGAGAGAAAAGAGCACTAGCTACTTCTACTAGTAGTATCAACATATATCAAAATGAAATAAAAAATAAATTTTAGGTTTAATTTTAGTACCTGCGGTGATCAGTAGTAGCATTCACACAATGGACATGGACAACAAATCTACATCCATTGCAGTAATAAGTCCAATAACGCGAGTGAATTGTTTTATTACAAACATCACACAAGTCAAGTGGATCAACAGAACGAGTAATTTCAAATGGAAAAGAATGGGCCAACTTGAGTGGATGTCGAGGATGATGGATACTCTGTTCGATTTTTGGTAGCAAAGCACAACTTTTATGGATCCAAAAAGGGCCGCAACCTGTAGTTGTGCAAAGGAACGATTGACCTCTGTCTTCAATTCCACAAGCATTACAGAAGAATAAAGCTGGCCTCGGATTAAGCATCAATGGATGTTCATGGCAGTCCAGTGTGATTGGAGGTTCAACAGCAGTTGATAAAGAAGAAGAAGAGTCCTTCAGAATACACTCTAAATGCACGTCAAACTGGCATAAGATGCAGCTGTAGGTGAAAGTGCGATAAAAAAAGATACTTTTTCCGCATATCCCGCAGTGGGGTTTCTCATGCCGTGGCGATCTTTCGACGAACATTAGCGAGTGTTGTGTATGACTTGGGTGACAGATCTCCGGAGGCAACTCAGCACAGGATTTATGAAGGGAGAAAAAATCTTCACATCCGGATTGAGTACAAAAGTAAGCATTTTCCTCTGATGAAATAGATTCACCGCAGGCACAACACTTCCCCCGAAGTCTGTATTCCCTCTCCTTCTGCAGTTGCGACTTGACCTCAAGCAAGCTCAGCGGGTGCTTATGGCTGGAATGTTTCATTTGATCCATGTCTCCGTCCAAAGCCACCTACCTAGAGCTTGGTTTAATCTCACCAGATGAACCAACAATAAGTCGCCTTGAACTTATAAATTTCAAATGTAGGTATTTCCGAAAATCCATTGTCTTTAACCACCATTCATCCATTTTTAATGTAGTTTTCCCCAAACTCCAGGGACATAGCTTCGTGGTTGTTGTTTCCCAAAAAAGGGTCAGGGCATCAATAAGCACATGTTCTCTCCTTCTTCCCCCTATCTTCAATAGTACAGGTTTTCCTTTTTTTTTCTTCTTTTTTTTTTGGTAACAATGACTTGAAATTATTGCAGAGCATTTTAGGCCATGGAAATTACTTTGTTCATAAAGATATGAAAGCATAAAGGGGGTTTGTCCACACTTGATAATGGAAAAAGAATGAGAGAAATAAGGACTGATCTGATAAGAACTTGGGATGCTAATTTTCGGGGCTTTCTTTGCCAGTTGGAAACCAATAGCTCAATTATTGGATTTGCGTATCCCAAAAAGTTTAGCTTTTTGAAAATGCTGTGATGAAATCTGGGACATCTGCTTCAGATAATGCTTTGTTGGTTTGGATATATGATTTTATTCTCTTCCATCTCATTGTTTTGAATATTTTTCATAATATTGTTTGGAATATATTAATCATTGCCTTGCTTATCATTGCATGAATGTGATGGCACCTTAATTGAGTATAATAATTCTTCACATAATATCAGAATGAAAGTGCCATCTCCTCCATGTTTTGCCGAATTCAAAATGATGGCCAGTACAGTGATAACTGAAATAGCACTTAAATAAAAGTTAAAAGCATTTATTTTTGTCTGCAAACATAAATGCACTTAAAAATAAGATCTAAGTTCCTTCAGTCAAGTTATAATATATGATTTTCCTCAGAGTCACTTTTGTAACAATTCTTTCCCATTTTCCACGAACAGTTCTGTAATGAGTTTGCCGTTCCCAAGGAAAAAATCCAGCACTTTAAGGATGTTACTCCTCAAGAAATAATTTGTTCTCAGGTCTGGCTTTGCTCGGCTAACATACATATCTTTTCAGGTTGGAAGACATTGAACCCTGACACAGTAAGTTATGTTTCAGGATTCAGGAGACGTTACGCTCAAGGAAGATGATATTGCCGCGTCTAATGTCAAGATTGACCTCACTCTGGGCAAGGATAATCCACTTGAAATGTACTTCATTTAGATTTTTGCAACAATCTATTGGAATTTAATTACATGATTTGCTAATGTTCCTCCATAATTTCATAACCTTCTCTCTTCTGCCTTCATGTGCTGCACTCTTCACCAGCGTCAGTTTTTTCGAGATTTAAAACTTCTCCTGGACCATATTTTCTTGTTATCTATTAGTTCTCAAAGAAAGCTTTTAAGTCTGTAAGCAACTAAACATCTGGTCACCTTAAGTCTCCTTTAAGATCACTGTAGTCTGTAAGCAACTAAACATCTATTTGGACTTGGGACCTTTTGGGGGCACAAGGAAAACAGTATTATCAGTGAAGAGAATATAGGCTGTCTAAGACTTCTTAGAATCTATTATGTAAATGCCGCTTAAGAAAGTGAACTGACTTGACACTGATTGAATATCTCTTCTGCAGTCTAAACCCACAGGAAATTTGGGATTAGTAAGCTTCTTAATAGTTTTGTTTCTGGTGTTAGGACAATGATAGCACAGAGAAAATCAAAATCCAGGATCACGGGGTCAGTCAAATGCTGCCTGACATTGACAAACACATATTCTCAACTTGTGGAATCAAGTACAATGTTCCATAGGTTTACAAACACATCAGGAATTCATTTTAGCTAAATGAACCCACAAAAAGTTTATAGCCACTCCAGAGTACCAAACATGGACTTCAATTATACAGTAGACTCTGGTTTGAATAAGGATTTAGTTAACTGCAACAGCTTTAACAAATTAAGAATTCTACCACTAAGAGTATTAACCCCTATCTAAAGGGAATAGTTGAACATATTTTGCCTCAATTTTTCTGAGTTGCCTTCTAGAGGAATTTACCAAGTTATGAGAAAGCTGATAAATACATTCACACAAAAGGAAAGAACTAAATAAGTTTAGTGAAGTTATATTGTAGAGTAAGAAACATTAAAGAAACATGTTCTCAAGTAAGAAAAAGTAAGCAAACAAACTTGATATCAAACAGATGGAAACCACTCACAGCACTACAGCAAAAATAGGCCTCAAGAGAGTGAAGGAAAAGAAGCGAAATAGACAAAAATATGGAGAATCCTACTCATTTAGTTGCTCCTAATGCGGCTTGGAATTGGGCAGGCACACGGAGTGTTGGAGCTTGGATTTCACCTGGCTTACCAAGCTGACCACAGGCTGCCATCTGATCATCACCTCTACTCCATCTCCAGAAAACAACACACCCAGCTTCTGCTAAAGTATTGCGAAACTCAATCATCTTATTCTTGCTGCTTGATCTAAATAAGGATCCAGAATGAGGGTTGAAAGAAATGAGATTGATCTTGCAAGGGATGCCCTGAACAAGATCAATTAACCTCTTGGCATCTGCAACACTGTCAACAGAGAAAAATGTCGGGAACTAAAAACTCAAGATCAATCATATATAGTATTATGAAAGAGCAATAGCAAGATCAATGTGCGGTGCAATAACCCTCCAACAATAAGGTCCGCACATAAGCAACCGAAAACAGAAATACATGAGTAACACATAGTGAGTCAGAGGCGACGTTGTCTACCTGTCATTAAGTCCTGCAAGCAGTACATATTCAAATAATACTTTGTAGTTGCGCTTTAAACGAAGCTCTTCTCGAAGGGTTTCCAGAAGCAGGCCCAAGTTGTACTTGCGATTAATTGGCATGATCCAGTTTCTGACCTGGCATATTTTCACATGTCATATAAGAATATTTAGCACCTGTCTAATCTTAACCAAAAAAAGAACAAAGATTAGTAAGCAGTAAGCACCTCATCAGTTGTAGCATTTAAGCTGACGGCTAAAGCACAGTTTGATTCATGCAGGAATCTTTTTATTTGGGGCACAAGACCACTGGTTGAAATGGTAACCTTCCGAGGACTGAAATGAAGACCCTGCTCATCAACCATTATGTCTGCAGCCTTTATCACATTTTCAAAGTTGTGAAGTGGTTCTCCCATTCCCTAAATACCCATTTAAAAACAAGGTAGTAAATGTGGTTAAGGCTAGTTTTACTTGATAGAACTGCAGTATCAGGTAGAAGCAAATTAAAATTATCAAGCAAGCTCCTCAATTAACAATGAGCAAACAAATGTATTTCCTGTGAAAGATGATCAAACTAATCAAGGCATCTGATTTCCTTTTATTCCATTAATTACATTATTATACTGGCAAAATGAATTTGCAGGAAGATGAAGAACCCATAGAAGTGGTTAAATATGAAACCCAATTATGATGTCCCTACCATAAAAACCACATTAGAAATAGGGCCAACTTCATCTGATAGCAGGCGGCGAGCAAAAATAGCCTGTTCAACTATCTCAGCTGCAGTTAAATTTCTCCTCAAACCCATCCTGCAAAGATGAGAAAATACCCTTCTGAGTTCTAAATATAACAGAATTTGCAGATCATGAAGCTGTAAGACTCATAGGGCTTGCCTGCCTGTGTAGCAGAATTGGCAATTCATAGCACATCCTACTTGACTAGAAACACAAACAGTGTTCCTGCCCCGTTCACAAGGTATCACAACTGTTTCTATAACCAACCCATCTTCCAATGTGAACAAAATCTGTTTACTCCTGAGAGTTTTGAATAAAAAAGAGAACTCCAAATACATCTTTACAATAGTATTTGAAAACAAAATGCTCGGAATAAGATTCAGGCAATACCTACAGAGACAGAGACACTACCTTCTTAGTTCCATCAGATGCCTTAATTGTATCTTTTAAAGATAATGTCTGAAATTGAGCATGTTCATGCAACAATCTCTTGAGATTTTTGTTCAAACCTGCTAAAAGTATGAGATTAACAGCCGACAAAAAAATTGACGAGCAAGAAGGCACAACAGTCGACATGCTTGGAAGCCAACAAGAAATATATGCACTGATGGAACAGTTAAAGGCATTGATTTATAGTGAAAAGATTGAAGCATAGAATGAGTAAGAAGATTAAAACCTTCTAGGTCCTCACAGGAAGTTGCCCAAATATTATTTCTATAGAGGCGCTTCCATAGCATTAAAGCCTGAGCAGGCCTATATCCATGTGATTGAAGCCATTTCTGTAAAAAGTAGGAAATGAAAATGAGAAGTGGAAATGGTAGCAGAATATTTAGACATAACCAAATAAACTTAGCAGTGAGGTGAAAATGCAAGATTGGGCAATGATATATCAGTTTGCCAATTGTATCATTCTCCAAGTTGTACATGTCTCATCTACTATCCATTGGAGAGTGAAAGAAATTGAAAAAGAAGACTTTCACAAGGAATGATCAGCAACTATGCCGGAAATAATAACATAACTACTACTGTCCTTAATGTAAGACTTTCTTTTAGGAAATCCTATGCTGACTGCCAACTAATAAAATTCAATTTAAAAAGGCTATAGCCTGCATATAATGACAATACTGCCGAAATGCAATTTTACATATATCACAAAAAAGACCAAGAAAAGAAAAAAACTGGTATATTCTTAAACTCTGCTAGGTCAGTTGTGTCTATAACTTAAGGAACAACGACTATCACCGAGTGGGGTTTGCGCTAGTGGCAAACCCGCTTGGTATTTGCTGCCAGAGGTCTCGGGTTTGAGACCGGCTGACAGCAAGGGACAGTGCTTCCCCCAAAAAAAAAAAATTGAACAACAACTATCTGAACCCTGACACTAAAGCATATATATTTCAACAGCTTTTATTTACTATCATTTCCATGTCCACCAAGACTGTTAAGAAGCAAATTTAAGTTCATTAAAGACCTGTTTTAAGCACTCCAATCATCTATTACTTGTTTTCGCTGCTTCACTAAAAAGATATCTACTATGCAAATCTTCCACACATATCTAAACCCACTCTCTTCCCTTATATGATCTTTTCCAGTTCATCCCATTACAAATACTAAGGAATATACATATCTGAATCCACTCTCTCCTAGTAAAAGTCCAGTCTGCCCACAACGCTTTTGAACAAAAGGAAGAACTTCAATTTACTGATAAAATCCGAGAATTGAGCATTGAAAAGATGGAGAAATATTACATACTTCCAGTTCAGAATATCTCATCCCTTTAAGAATCACCTTTGAGCCACCATTCTTCGGAGCTTCAATTTTCTCATCGTCAAGCCCTGTGACACATTTTACTATTAATAAGACGCACTGCGTTCAGCATTTTAACTAAGAATTGAATGCTAAGGTGCAAACCTGGAGTAAAAGAATCGTCATTTTGAAGTCCTGAGGAAAGATTAGAGGCAGAGGACTGAAAAACGGTAGACAAAAATCGACTATTGCCATAGGAAGCAAGAAACAGCGGCGGGCTTGGAAACTTTAGCCTGGAAGAGAAAGAATCAAAGGGAATTTTCAAGAAAGAGGAGGGCAAAATTTTTATAGGCAGAAAAGAGCGGCTACGGGATATTGCAGTTCCCCCCAACCACACACAACGGCCCATCTCCATAGCTGAGCGGTTCAACCAGAGTGGAGCACTAGAGAAAACCCCTGTTCAATGAGTTTTTCTATTATCTCTTTAAAAAATCGATAAATTATTGCTTTTGTAGTCCAATATTTCGGAAAATTCCAATAATAGTCCTCCGACTCCAAGGAGTTAAAATATAATCCATTGAATATAGATACTTTAGAAAAACTCTAGTTTCACCTAAATAAATTGGCTTTGTTAAAAATCAACACTAGATCCTTATAGAGAAAACAAGTAAAGCATGGGAAACTTCAATAACCACAGCTTAGGAAACAAACAACTCTAAAAAGACTTTAGAATAATTTTCATATATCATCCACTGCTACTTAGAACTGACATTTTACCCTATAAATAAAACTAGTAAGAAACATTTATGTATGCAAGTGAAGAAAGCTAAGTGCAAGCAAGTGAGAAGCAGAGTGTGAGTGGTAGATTCTTAGTGCTTTAAGAACTTTTGTGTAAAGTGCTTGAGAATTGTTTAAATCAAATTTCTCCTTATTTATTTCTATTCCCTTTGAAATATTTTTTCTAATAGTTTTTGACACTGAGTTAATCTTTCTTTCGTTATTGTTAAAATTGGCACTAAAACCTTTTATAATCATCAAGAAATATCAAACAATGAGGAGCCTTAAATCTTTTACAATCAAAAAAGTAACATAAAAAATTAATTCTTGTTGCTTATGATTAGGGACTTTTAGTGTAAAAACATACAACTTTGTATGGAATAGGCTAGTTCGAGAGCTTATTTTGGTCCCTCTACAATTATATAGTGCACTTTCCAATGAAAGAGCCCTTGTGCCATGGTGATACTCTAAAGGAGCCCTCGTGCCATCACAAAAATCATTATTCTACTGGTAATGGAAACTCGATAAAAGAATGTCACCATGTAATACAAACAAACAAACAAACAAATCGTAGTATTATTTTATCTAAGGGTTTTTCATTTTTATTCTTAGCTTCCTGGCTACATGTGTTGCTTTTGGATGCACTGGCCTTTTACTAGAATCACATTGCTCCATTTCCACCCAATTGATTACTTTCAAAATCAGTGACTGCGGAACTTTCCCACCGTCAGATTCCACTGCAGCAGCTTTCGATTTCTTCATCCCTTTTAAAAGAGCATTTTCAAGAAATCCCATAAACCAGTTTCCAGCTTCTGCTTCTATCTGTTTACCCAATTTTATAGTATTGGATACACTGCAAGAAGAAGATGGTTTCTTGTTCTCATCATTCTCTGTTGACCCTTTTCTCTCCATGCTCACTGCTAATTTCTGGTTAAGACTTGCAGATCTCAAATGCTTTCCCAGAATTGATTTCTGGTCACTCTTTTCTGGGAATGCCGCAATTGACTTGTAGAGTCCTGCTCTCCTCTTAGAGGCGGTTGTTGTCTCTGAATTTTCTGTTATTTCATTTAACACTGGGGTTGTCTTTTCCTTCTCTGCATAATTTGCCGTGGTATCATCTTTTGGTTCTGTATTTGAGACTTGAAACATTTCAGTAGCTGCTTGAATTGACACCATTTCAGCTATTGCTTGAGTCACTTGGTTATGAAACTCAAGAAATTTCTCAAAACAGGATGCTGGAGCATCCGGCCTAGCCGATTTGCACAAGTTTGAGAACATTCTACAAGCAAAAAAGATTGATTGCTCATCAGCAGAAAGATCTAACACTGAAAAAGAAACACTATCTAATTCCGCAAAAATGCAAGCTGATTTATATATAGAAATGGTTTTCATACTTCAGAGTTCGAACTACATTTTCAGTGGCTGAAGCATCTCTAAGTGCTTGAAGGGCAATCTTTTGGGCTCTTTCTCTCTGCTGCACAGCTTCCTGATATGCACATCATCAACAACATTATTAGGTAATCTTCTATTATAACAATTTCACAATTGAACAACAGTTTCAAATGAATTAAATTAATATTATGTACCTTGCCTAATAAGCTGAGCTTTCCAGGTAAATTCATAGGCAGACTTGCATTCTTGTAAGCTGATTCATTGGACTGGGATTGTTCTTCTGAAGATGTCTTCTCTACCTCTCCACCAACAACGGGGGATGCAGCAACTCTTGCATTCCTCAAACTTGGAGGTGGAGTTGAAATTTTCTTGTCCTAAAGTTAGGAAATTTAAAAACTACTATCAATTTACAAGAATATCATGGGCTCTTAAAACCTGCACAGTTAATAATAAAGAAGGAAAATGTTACCGACAGATGAGTTGAAGGGACTCCTGGAAATCCTGTTCTCTCTATCGCATACACTTTTGCTTCTTCGGAATTTTGATATAGAAGGTGTAAAACAGCTTTTTCTCAACAACGCCGGACTTTCCAATTTAGCATCAGCCAATTTAGACAACAGGGAGCCACCCACTGAAGACCTAATGGCTCCGCTAGCTCTCCCGTCTCTCACCTTTCCTCTGATAACAGGGGACATTGGAAAATTTCCCCCAATTTTCACCGAGTTAGTCCTCTCTTTCACTGGCGTGCACTGATCAAAATCCAAGGGGACTGGCTTCAGAACAAACGGAGATGAAGGTATCTCTGTCCAGTTTTGCCCCGTTCCCCAAGAACCCCTTCTTGGAGCTGAAAACTTGGCATTGAATTTTTGCTCATTCTTTTCACCCTTTTCTCTCAGGCCCATCAATGGTTCAGGAGTCCCGACTAGTGGGTGCCTTCCGGGAACCAGTTTCGCACCTTTGACAACTGGAACCGGCGACCCAGGTTCCAATTGATCAACATAGATGAATTGCCCAAGCTGCATCTTGTTGCTGAGAACAAGATCATCTTGATCAAATGGAAGACTTACATAAATCGAATGCGAAGAATCTGAGACTTTTATGAAGAATCCATGCTTCGGCCAAAGACTCTTCTCATCGAGATCTGCAGGCACAATATCAGTAACCTGCAACAGTGAACTTCGGTGCTCACTAGTAGGCTTAACCCCTGAATTCATCCCATCTAGCAATTTCAACAAAATTCCTGGTGCTAATGTTGCCATAATTCTCTTCTCCCAGAACCAAATCCCTAAAAGAATCACGAGCAAAGACCAAGATTCTGCATAAACCCGGCAAAGAAATCAAGAAATTCTTTTATCAAATTTCTAAAAGAGACACTATTGATCCTGGGGAGTGAAACAATAGAATTCTTGTATGGAGAAGCGGCGGTGGAAGTGGATATGGAGAAGATTAGGAGGGGGGCGGCTAACGGGCAAGAACCTGTTGGGGAGGGGCCGGCCATGAATTTTAAAATTTTTTGGAACGTTGCAACAACGGTCATTTGTTTTTCGGGTGTGACCCGTTACACTTCATGGTGGATTTTGAATTGTACTAAAATGGGAATGGAATAAGGGAATTTAACAGTTTTGTTTACGTGGGCTTAACTTTTGAACTTTTCTTCTGATCAAGTGCACTTTAATATTATGCTAATTCAGAAGCCTAATAAAAATAGGTTGTCTTATTTACGTTCGAACTCGAGGTTTATGATATGTGAATTCGTCACTTTATCTATTCGAATGTCCTCAAAGAAACAAATAATAATTTTTTATGATGGTTATACAAAAATATTTCTATTAATCCATTCAGAATTAGATGCTATTATTTTTATTCTTAGGATGTCTCTGAACAAAGTTTGTTAGAAAACTTGTTTTTTGATTAATATCCTTTTCCCGATGATGGTGATAATAATAATAATAATATATTAAAGAAGGGGAGGTGGGAAAAGAAAAAAAGAAAAAGAATTTCAAAAGTCTGAACTAAAGAAGCAAACAAGTGGCCCGTGATATATTATATGGGCTCTTTACAATGTGCTGTTGGGCTATCTTTGTTATAAAGGATATTTGATTTAATATCAAAAGGCCAATCAAGTTTTCTTGCCCAACCTGATTACCTGATCCACATGGTGACATTTTGGGACCCTAAAAAAAAAATTAGGATTTTTAACTGATTTGGTCTCATATGTTTGGGTCAAAAAAATAATTCGATCCCTTAAGTTTTTCTTCCATCATAATGGTCCCTTACTTTTTTCTGAATAGCTAGAATGGTCCCAACCATCAATTTTCAACCACTCACGCGACGGCGCTGATCACGTCCTTCGCACGTGAGGGGTAATTTCATCATTCCACCATGAAACGACGTCGTTTTAATTTGAATCTAGATTAAAAAAAAAAAAAATTGTTGCCTAGTTCTCGTCGACAAACCCCAACCCCACCACCGCCGAAAAAGCACCATGCCGTGGCAATGGCCATGGTCGAACCCATTAAAATCATCCCCAAAATCATTCCAATGATTAACGCCACACAGTACTTATAGTATACCGACGAAGAATTTCTCACTTCCTTCCAATATTCCATACCTTCTCTTCCATTTTTTCTTTCACCTGCAATAATGGGATGTGATTTCGTTGAATTACTCCATGTTCAAAAAAACCCAAATCTTCATCCCCTGATTTTCCTTTCTCGTCACTACAACCTTTACCGTTGCAAGAAAGCTATTCCATGGCTGACCTTCAATTTCTTCGCAAGGACGTACCTCAGTACAATTGCTCTGCTTTTCTTGCACTGTAACTTTAACCAACGCTGGAGGGCTACTCGACCGAAATTCGTCTTCGATACAACCCGACTCAAGGTTAGCCAAATCAAAGACCGCCTCTTCATCATCATCTCAGGATGAGTCGTTACAAGAACAGATGGAAATGGCATAGTGCTTCTCCGGCGGTGGTGGCTGGGCAACAAATTTTTTTTATTATTATTTTTTACCCAGCTTTAAATTAAAATGATGTCGTTTCATGATGAAATGACGAAATTACCCCTCACTTGACTGGCGTCGTTGCTTGAGTGGCCGGAAATTGATCGAAAAAATGTGAGGGACTGTTATGACTGAAAAAAAAAACTTAAGAGATCGAACTATTTTTTAACCTAAACTTGTGGGACCAAATCGGTTAAAAACCTAAAAAATTATATATTCAAAGTATGCAGGATTATTAATTTTATAATAATTACTTTTATATTATTAGATATTTTATTGTGATTTTTTTAACTAGCGGTGTACAAATCAGTTTGCTTGCACTTCGACTGTTCCGCTAGGAGCTGCAACTCATCAAAGTTAAAGTATACAGCAAACTCACGAATAGTAGACTAAAATAACTGAACCTAATCATTTTTTTCCCTGCAGGTGTGAGAGGTTGTTATTTAGAAGGCAAATGTTTGAGAAAACTTCAAGAATAGTGAACCTTCGTGTGAAATTAAATAATTCTGTTTTTATTTTGAGATATATGAAATTGCATGTCTAATTTCTTAAATTAATAAAAAATTTTACGAATGAATTGATATTATTTTATTCAAAATGAACTAATTCAATCTCATTCAACTGTAGATGAATGGAGTAATATGTTTTAAGTGAACAATCAAAGTAGTAAATTCAATTGGCTCAACGTTTTGCATTCCACAATTTTTTTTTTTTCTCGTACAATCCATAACTTCCATGTTATTTTATTTCCTATGTGTTGTGTGTTTCCAATTCTTAATATTTATACTTGGTTGCATTTGAGCTTTATGACCAAGTCAGTATAGTATCTTAATCTGGATATGTGCATATATAAGCATGATTTGTAGTTAATTAAGTAAAATAATATAAGTCAAGCTTTGTTATTTGGTGGTAAGAAATAATATTCGGAACCGAAAGATCTTGAGTTTAAGAAGGGTAATTAAGTAGAGAATCACTAATAATCTTCGGGAATGGATTATTACGATGAGTCTATTTATATGTTCAAACACTATTAACAAATTTTAATTAAATTAATTTGTGTTATATTCCATTATTCCACTATTATGGAAAGTCCAATAAAAAAAAAAAATCCAACAATTAATGTTAAATGTTTAAATTCAACTCTTATCTTATTCCACTTTGGTCTTCGTCCACTTATTATATTCTTATCTCATATATTGGGTTTATTATTAAAAATTTATATTTAGTCGTCATACAAACAGTTCAAGCTTTTGGAACAAGTTTAAATTGAACAATAAATTTTTTTTTCAATTATTTCGGAACAGTTTGCACACACATTAACAATTTTACTAATAACAATAACTTATCAAGATCAGAATAGAAAAAAGATTGAGTCAAGTTCATAACTTTACGTCACGTAAACTTTGCTTTCAAATCATTCCATCACGCACCCTTCTGAAATGCAGGTTTCGGAAGACTTCATGAACACTCTTCTGGAACAATATTCCTCCCCTCTGTACGAGTTTTTTGGCAGCCGAAATTCCGGCTGATTATTCATATGTATATAACTTAGACAAACTTTTCGTGCATGACCCGTAAATTAAATAGGAGCAGAGAGTGAAGAAGTCAACGACAAGCCTTGACCAAAATAATTGATATTCTCATACGCTTTTGAATTCTATTTACGTAACAATAATGCACGTGCAAATTGAATATTAGTTTAGCCTTTTGTAATTTACTCAAAATATTTAAAAATTAAATTGAAAAGTTGTTCAATATTTATGTTTTGTATAATAGAAATTCTAACTGCCATGATGTAAACATGCTACTATAAAAAACATCTTCAATATTTTAATATGATAAAATCACCCAACTCTAAGGAGCATCATTTATAATTTATTCTATTTCAAAACATAAATTGTTTAAACATGATTTACATATGAACCTACTATATAAGTCGTTTTACAATTAATAAAACATAAATTATAATTTTTTTTATTCTTATCCTCCATTTATATTATCTTTATTTATGATGAAAAAAAGATAATTATAATTATTAATGAGAGATAAAAGAGACAATTTTTTTACATAATATTATTATATTTAAGAGTTTTTAATCTATATAGAAGATTTGAGAGGAGTTAAGTTCAGTCTCCTCCAACTCAGTAATTCCTTGTCATTTCCCCTTAATTTTTTTTTTAAAAAAGACATAATAAAAAATTATTCAAGAAGAGAAGAAAACAAATGGTGGGATACATGATGTTGATATGTGTACAAAGACCAAAATGCACCAAACGTTGTTTTGTTCATTTTAGGGCAAATAAGTAAGTCCAAAATAATGGCTACATTTAATGCAAAAATGCTATATTTCATTTCGGCTGGCCCTACCAGCTCCCTCGAGATAATACTCCATTCATTCATAATTAAATGTCTCATTTTGACTCACAAGCATTTTAATAAAAAGTGAAATTGAATGTTTCATTTCCTAAATTAGTTAAATTTTTATGAAGAAAAGTAAAATTGCAAGGATAAAATGAACTAAGTCAATCTTTTTTTCTTAAAATACATATAAGTTAAAATGAGTATTTAATTCCGAATGGGTGGTGTATATTTTTTGCTATTAACATAACTAATAGGATTCTATAGATTAGTGAAATGTTGATTTGTCAATTTTAAATATGTTGAAACCATCTCATTCCAACATGTTGGTTGGATGATTTTTTAAATAATTGTTATATATCTTTTTTGTAATTCAAAGTAGATTATCTTAGTCTCTTGTGTTTGTTTGAAACTACAAGATGAGTTTGTTTAGGGAATCAAAAGTCAATAGATTAGGAAAATCTCTTTAATTAAAACCTGTCGAATTGCTCATGGGAGAAAGAGGAATCACCTTCCGGAGGAAGGAGTTTGTATTTCAATTGAATGAATAATCAATCAAGGTAAGGGCTTGTAGAGTAGGCATGGTCGAATTGTGTAATCAAATTTTGTTGTGTACACTTTTTACTTTATTTTTCATTGATATTGTCTACCGCTTGTATCTCATAACATCTCCTATATCCATCCTTAAAAAATATATCAAAACAATAAGGACATATTAAATTCCCACTCAATGATTACTATTGTTTTTAACTTTTTACTCTCAACTTGGTTTTTCACTTTAGTCTTAGTGATTTGCAGTTACTAGCCTACAGATTTACTCCCTTCGTTTGGGATTGAATTTTAATTTTAATTTGATAAAAAATTAAGGAACGTTTTTGACTTTGCAAACTAATTTATTCATTTCACTATAAGAGAATATTATTAAGATTTTATATTAAAATTTTATTTATTGTTCAAAATAAAATATTTAATTTTAAACAAATAAAAATAAAAACATCCAATTCTAAATCGAATGTATTTTCTTGGAAACGGTGAAATTGGTCCCCCTATTCCGTACCCGGCAATGCACATTCTTCAACTTAATTCCTATATCTAGGCCTGGTCTAAATGGGCCCGGAACAACAGCTTCCGAACCTGGACCCATTAGAAATTTCATGTACCCGCCTATTTATCCGACAGATAATAAAAGTATGAGTTTGGTTTCGACCCATTAGGGTATGATTCTCGGGCCGGGTATAAATTACTAAAAACAAGATAGGGAAACAAATTGTACAAGAGACTAAAAAAATAATAAATAAAAGAGAATCTCTCAAATCAGTTTCACTAGACTTTCAAATCGGAGCCGAATCCTTCAAAGCAACCTATTAACCTCTTTTCCAATTTAGCATATTTCTGTGGATCTTTTTTTTTTTTCTTTTGGTGTGTACACCATATAATCAGTTTCAGAAACTTAAGTACTTTGGTAAGATTAAAGTACTATAATTATTAAAGAAAACGGAGATGGGAGGATGAGAATTAAAAAGAGACCTCTAAAAGAACTTGCAGATGCTATTAAGGAATGATTAAAGAAAAGAATGCAGCTAGTTCCAGAATCGTGAGAATAGCCAGTAGAGGCGATAGCAGCGACAACACCAGTGAAAGCACAATGGAGAGGCGGATCACTCTTTTTGTTTTGTTCGCAGAGTTTTGTGGGAGGGAGATTCAAAAAGGAATGACAGTGTAAGACAGGAGGCAAAGGGACCATTGGATTATAAGTAAAGTAAATCTGAAGGCTAAAGCCTAATAT
>JAOXNR010000013.1:13537303-13551284 GCA_028571225.1 Parsonsia alboflavescens
TATACAAACCAAACATAAAAATGAAAAACTCAATTTTAGTATTTAATACTCATTACAGTCCAAAAAAAAAAAAACAAAATAACTAAACAAACAGTTTCAATAAGAAAAAAAAAATACTACTACAAAAATACTGTGTTCATCTTCGTTAATCATATTCAATGCAAAAAGAAGTAACTGATTTTTCTACACTCCCAATTGGAGTATTTCCAATTTCAAGAATGTTTGAATCAGTTTTGGACATTGTTTGCTTAATTTCCTCATCTTCATCTAAAAAAAAAAATAATGTTAAGTTTGTAAGTACTATAAAAACAACAATTTTCAATTCTTTAAGTTAGACAAACAACATATACCTATAAGAATTGAGGAAAAGCCGTGGAACCAATTTGGAGTGCAAATTAATGTTCGTACTTTCTCAGGAGGAATAAAGGATTTATACTTAGTTAAAACTCAAGATCCTATACTAAATGCTAACTCTAAAGCAACTCTAGTGATTGGAATACTAAGAACATCGCATGTCATAATAGGAAGTTGAGGATATTTCTTTACCTAATCTTTCCAATAGCTAAGAACATCCAATTCTTCATCTTGCTCATAATCAATTTTCCCCTCTTCAAAGAAAAGATCCAATTCTAACTTACCAACACTAGAAATTGTTTCACACTCAAATTCTTGAAATTTAAATTAGAAATACAATTAATAAAATAAATTAATAAGTTTAAGTAATTGAATAGTTAATAAATTTTATGAATAAACAAAGTTATGAGATAAGGAAATAAAATGATCATAGATTATAAAAAAACCTTCAGCAATTAAATAAGAAAAGATATCAAATTTAATAGTTACCATCAAATCAACAAAGCATAAATTAGAATTTACATTAAACATCTTTGAGACTTTGGATTTATTTCCTCCACTTTTGAATGAACTAAAACCACTAACACTTGTTGAAGTTGGACTGCTTTCATAGTGTTCAAAGAGTTTATATAACTTGCTCTTCACTTTGTCAACTTTCTCTTCAGCACTCAAAGGATCAATCTTTTTTGTAACAAAACCTAAAAAATTGAAACTTCATCCTTGGATCTAAAACTACTCCAAAAGCAAGAAGTACACTATACTCCTTCCAATATTTGTCAAACTTCCCCTTCATTCTCTTGGCCATTTCACTTATCACCTTATCATCATTGCGCATATTTTCATTCAATATAAGTTCAATCCTATACATTTGCATGAAGTACAAATTCGAGGTGGGTTAATTTGAACAGTAAATCAAGTTTGTGGTTTCATAAAATGGTTCCAAGAACTCACATAATTTCCCTCCTCTCCTTCACTCATCATGTGAGGGACAATACTTATGATTTCTATCTTTTAATTGTAGACTAGAAAATGCCCTTTCATATTGAATTGCACTCTCAAGCATCAAATAAGTATAGTTGATACATCCAATCTTAAACCAAGACCAAGGTCAATTAATACCTGTTGCACCCATTCTTCAAATTTTTTCATTCTTGAATCAGAACCCCTCACATACTTGACACTTTCTCTAATCTTGAATAATGATTCTATACAAACTTTCAATCCTTCTTGAACAATTAAATTTAAGATATGGGTTGAGCATCGTACATGAAAAAAATTCACCATCACATAACAAACTACTTTGCAAATGTAAATGTCCCTTCAATATCTATTTCATGTTATCATTTGCTGATGCATTATCAAGAGTGAGTGAAAAAACTTTCTTCTCAATTGCCCATGCTTTTAAACAATCATAGACAATGGTAGCCAACTTAATAGCGGTATGAGGTAGAGGCATACAACAAAAGTTAAGTATTTTACTACTTAACATCCAAATATCATCAACAAAATAAGCAGTTAGGCAAATATACCCCTCAATTGTACATGTTGTCCACACATCAGATGTCAAACATATTTAGTTAGGAACCTTAGACATAACCTATTTTAGTTTTGCCTTTTCTCTTGCATGCACTTCAAGAACATCAGCAACAAATTTAAGTAATTCATCCAATCTCTAAGTCTATCATACTCAACAATTGAATAGGGAAAATCATATTTTATCACACTTTCAGCAAGCATTTCACGTGATTTCATTTGATCTATTTTTCTAAGTTGTGCCTTTCCATCTTAAGCAATGAACATTTGCCCTATATCATGATATGAAATCATAATTACAAGATTTAATATGACGATGTAGATGTAAAGTTCCATGACATTTACCTTTTGGACCAGGTATTGTGCCTACCTTGTATTCTATTTTACATTCAATATATACTGCTCTTTCAGCCCCATCCTCACCTCAACAGTTCCATGACATTTACCTTTTGCACCAGGTATTGAGCCTACCTTGTATTCTATTTTACATTCAATATATACTGCTCTTTCATCCCCATCCTCACCTCAACCATTTTTTCTAAAATAATTCCATACATTTGAAACTAATTTCTTGAATTTTTTCTTTGAAGGACCAGAAACATTATCTCCTTCATCTGAATTTTATTTAGATGTATTTTCAAGTTCATCTACTTCATCTTCAATATTAATTTCATGACAAGTCTTTTCACTATCCATGATTTTTTCTTCAACTGTATATTATAAAATATTGCACAAATTAATTTAAACAATACAAAGCTAATAGAATAATTTTAAAAAATATGTTCAAGTAAGAAGCAGATAACATACTCCAAATCAGAATCTTTTCTCAAGACAAATGCTTCAGTGCTGCAACATTGGAAATCTTTGAACAGACAATAGAAGATTTTTAGGTACATCATAAATGTTTTATCAAAATTAATATTTTGCAAAGATTCTTTGAAACTGGTCTTAACTATAATGAAAAATACAACTAAAAGTAAAGTAAAGTTATTGAGCTAGACCTCTGTTCGGAGAAACCTTCTTTTCGAACCCCTCACGGGGTGGTGTCGTGCCTATCTGATAAACTTGTCACTTCCTTCTCCACTTCTTTCTCTGAAGTTGAAGCACCTTCAACAACAGCTAGTTTGCGAAGAGTTGCATTATAAGTGAAGAACAGAACAGAGAAAAGATGGAGGAAAATTTAATTCCAAAAAAAAAAGGGAATAGAGAAAATTACCTAAGATTGATTGTGTAGATCAATAGATTTAGTGGGTGGTGATTCGATGCAATCGTGGACAAAAAGCAATCGGCAACGATAACGAAGATGAAGTCGGCGATGGCAATAGAGATGAAGTTGACAACGGAGTGACTAGAAGAAGAGCGTCATGTCTATCTGAGTCTTTGACTCTCTGATATGAAAGACTGGATCGAACTCTTGAATTCTGAGACTGGGAGTGAGAAAGGGAGAGTTGAGAGACAACGGATTGGAGTGGTGGCGGAGACCCAATTCAAAACCGCATAAGAAACTAACAACAGAAAAAAGAACCATCGCAATCAAAAAAACCAAACCCTAGAATAGAAAATAGGTAACAAAAATTATAAAATAAAATTCTTTTTTAATATCTTTGGCCCCAAGGGCCTACTCAGCCCAACCCTCTCTAAACCCTCGTTGACCATTGACCCTTATTGCAATTTAAATCATATTTTTTAAACCTAACCCTTCAAAAATGTGTGGTAGGATCAGCCTGGCCCCAAGGGCCCAACCCATTTTAACAACTCTAAAGAGAAGAGAAAGAGAGAGAGATAGTAGTAATATAATAAAAATAAAATAAAATACTTAATAAACTAACAACAATAACTTATAATTGATAACAAGGAAAGTGAGTTCAAGTAACTTGAAAAGAGGGATGGAGAGAGTAATAACTATCCAAGTTGTCATAAGTATTTTGGGTGTGACCAATTGGTTCTGAGGTGAGGCCTGCATAACGTAAGTCTTGAGTTCAACTCGATCTTTCTACATATTGTAGTTTTGATGAGTTGTAATTCCTAACAGATCAGTTGAGGTGCATGCAAAAACCTGGAATGAACACAGCTAAAAGAAAATGAAAAAAGAAGAATATTTAACAAACCCTTCAAGAAATAGAAAGACTCTTCTTTCTATTGAATCAAGACATTAAAAACAGTAATCATACAATAATAGCAAATACTTTTCCCAAATTTGAAATTAAAGTTCTTATTTGTATTTTGAACCACTTGAAACTAAATGTCTCATTTCTTTAATTAGTAAAAAAATTTTTTACAAAGAATTGATATTGTTAAGTTCAAAATAAACTAAGTCAAACTCTTTTAATCAAATTTGATAATCAAAATAAGACATTCAATCCCAAATGGAAAAGGTATATTTGTTTTGAGTTTCCATATCTTCACATACTTGAGTTTTTTTTAATTCAAGTTGTACTCATAAAGTCTAACTATTACTTGAAATAAGATATAAAAATGGAAGAAAGGTATTGTTGTTCATCAACAATTTATAAATAACTATTTTCATCCATAAATTTTCATTTTGCAATTTTTGATCCTTCAACAAAATTTTTTTGGTGCAATTGGTCCTTTTGATCAGAAATTGAATTTTATGAAATTTTTTCTCTTATCTAAGAGGAGTATTTTTGTCAGAGCACAATATAACTAGCTCATTTGCCCACTTATAACCCACCCATTTTTTATTCAAATTGGGTAAAAATACTCTTAGAGTTCCATTCTAATAACCCATCGGATGAAAAATGGATAAAAATAGGATAGGTTATAAATGGGTAAAATAGATTGTCTTGTGGGTTGACAAAATAACCCCTGTCCGATAAGAGAAAAAACTTATAAAATTCAATTTTCGATAAAAAATGATGGATTGCACCAAAGAAAAATTTGTTAAAGGATAAAAAACAACAAAATAAAAGTTTATGAATGAAAATAGTAATTTATAAATAGTTGATAGAATAAAAATATTATTATTCCTATAAAAAAGAAAAAAAATACACCTCCTTCGAAATACTAATGAATACCCGTGCGATGTCAAATCATATTTTCCGGGGGAAGTCCCTACCTAGCGAAACCCCACCCACGGGCACAGAGGCCCCTTGTGCCAGTGGGGGTAAATCGAGGGATGTGCACGAGTGGGCATAGGACTGACGGAGAGGACGCAGAGCCAACGTTTAGAGCTTACGTTCTACTCCCGATGGGTTTCGAACCTCTACCTATCGCTGGAGTTAACCAAACGTCACGTCAATCTTACCAACTTGTCTATGCCCCTGGGGCTGTCAAATCATATTCTCTTAAACTAGAAGATGGATCCTTTTCTTCGGTGGAAATTGACGGCATCCTTACTTTTTGGTAGGTAGCTGCTCTTCCCTCGCATATCCTAACGTCGTCAATTTCTTTTCCATTGCAACGGTGAATCATTGGAGCCCATAGTTCGCTTCAGTTTCTGTTCCTGGCAGAGAAAAATGGGGGCGGGAATAGTCATATATAGCCTCCTCAATTCAAGGGGATCAGATCAGCTGCGTATGGCTTTTCTCGATCTCAGAAAAGTTTGATTTAACTTCTATCTTTCTTCTAAAATTTACTCAGCCCTGCCCGCACGCCTCAAGCAAAGGAATTTTAATTGTCCTCTGCTTTTCCCTTCTTCATAGGCAACTGGGAACAATAAAACCTAGTCATGAATTATTGTTTGTTTGGTTGGAAGGTAAGGGAATTCATGAGCGGAGCTTAACTTGAAGTAGTGATATGGCAATCCTTCAATCCAAAAATTGAATGTGACATTTTAATTTATATAAAATGAATTGGCTTAGTTCATTTTACGCTTAATGATATTAATCTCTTAAGAAAATTTTAATTAATTTAGAAAATGAAACATTCATTTTTCAATAAATCAAAATGGAAATGTAGACATTCAATTTCGAACAGAGGAAATACAACTCTTGAAAATTGAGGAAATATTGAATAATACTTTTGAAAATTAACAAAATATTTTCAAACTTAGTATAATCATGTCTGTACAATGCAAGTTCGATGAAGGGTACCAAAAAAGAACATACCCCCTTTTTTTTTTTCGTGCATCAGTCCAATAGTTGGAAAGGGAGGTAAAGATTGTGGATTCGACTTTTTTCCTTAGCAACTGAGTCTTCCAGCAGACTTACTTTAACCTTATTAAATTGACGATTTATCTAAGTAACATTAAAAATCCTTAAAAAGAGCAATGCTTAATGAAGAATAAAATTAAAATAAAAATGATGATTATGTAATGATAAATATAAGATGAAAGGGTTTCAATTTTCTAATATTTATTTATTCTTTTTCCTCAATATGGAAGGGTAAGAAAAAGGATGTTTTAGTAAACAGGCATGGAAAGGATCTCCCAACCCAATCTCTAACTGAAAACTGAAAAATTACCTAGTTTCTGAGTAATTAATTAAGGAGAGGAGAAAGAAAGGTAAATAAGATTTGTTCGGTATCAAATCCGATTTTTTTTTTTCATTAAATCCAAAAAAAAAAAAGTTATTCCTTTATAGCTAATTAAATATCATTTTATCCCACTTTCTTTATCGCGTCATCATTGATGATTTCAAGGATATGTTATTTATTTCTGTCTATACTTTCTCTCTCTCATAAAATAACTTTCTTTCTTTCATATTTAATGTTCTTCTCATAGAGATATTTTGAGGGGATGATAAAATTTTACCTTAATATTGACACAATAAATATACTAACAACTTATAAATAGAAACGGAAGGAGTATTTAATTAATTGTGTGTAGAATGAGCATAAAAAGACTCATTTAGGGACAATTATTCGACTAAGAAGATTTATACTATTTAGAAATGGATGAATTAAGATTCTATAGTTCGAGTAATCTTTGCCGTGGAAAAACCAATAAAAGGAACTGTTCCCATGACTTTCTTTTCCTGCTTCGAACATATTATATATGCCTGAAAAAAGATGACCAGATATATGGTGCCTTTCTACCTGCTGCGGTTCTTGCAATAAAAGAGGTGACGCATGATAGAAGAACGTTTGACTATTGCTATTGAAGGGAATATGAAGTATTGTTCTATTGATTGAATTCCATAATTTCAACTTTCTGTTGAAAGAAATTGACCCTTTACCAGATCAATTAATTGGATGTTGCATTAAAAGAGTCTCAATTAAATATATAGTAATCAAAATTCACTTGAAACATGTCCATGGATATCAAAGGAGCAACAATTAGAATCTTTCCCTAGCATGTGTGAGAATTTAGCTCAAACACCTGCTATTTAAACACGTACAGCTCAAACACCCACAATAGGTGATGTAGCATGGATATGAGCTACATCACGTATATAAAGCTCACATGTTCTTATTAATTTTCAGTCGTGGTAATCTTGGATAATAAGACAATAATGAGTGAAAGTAGAGAGTCCGTATTGGAATTTTGCTTTGCTACCCTATAAAATTTTCACTTGGAATAAAAGCTTAAATTGATAGAGATACTGAAAAAACATCAAATTAAAACACTAAGTAACGTACAAGATAATCTCAATTATGTTAATGCCTTGATTATAGTAACTTCCATTAGAATGTAAAAGGCCATTAGTTTTAGAGAGTAACTTCAATAGTTTTTTTTTTTTTTTTTTCCCTTTCAAAAGTTCAGTTTTTTAAAAAATGTAGCAATATTGAAGGGATGAACTTCAAAATTTTGTTACCATAAAGATTTTTTTTTAAAAAAAAAAAAAGGATGAACGTGAATAAAAAAATGGGAATATCTGGACGCAGAAGTTGACATAGATCCTTGTATTAAAGGCACCATAAATTGTCCCCATATATGTAAGAATGGGAGAAGTTGAGATTCGTCAAAAGTTTTAAATGCATTGTTGTTAAGAGGAGTTAGTAGGTACTATATGTCACGCCCTTGCATTAAATAATATAGATGGCCTTTATAGCCATTATACTCACGAATTAAAAAATAATAATTAATTAAATGTTTTATTTCAAGAAATAAAAATACTTTTACTTATTTTATTTTAACATTAGTACTACATTCTATCTACGCAAAGATTTTTAGAGGCTTGTTCGGGAGAAAAAGAAAAAAAGGGACAGAAAGGGGTAGAATAACAGCTGGCACACGGCCTATCCTTTTGAATTATACGAGAGAATACTATTGGACCACCTAATTGTTACCACAAAGCTTTCTCTACACTCGTGAATTTTATCGTCTGTTCGCTCTCTTGTGGACCTTTGCTTTCCTTTTCCCCATTTTTACCCCTTATCTCCTATAATAAATACTGTTTTTATTTAGTAATTTGGTTTTCTTTGTCCAAAAATACATAATTAAAATAATTTTTTATATTTTTATCACAACTAAAAAAGAATTGTAGTTATAAATATAACAAATGGTAAACAGTTTTGATATGAAATTAAATGTTTTATTTTGATTTGTATATATTTTTTAAAAAATAATTGATTCAATTCATTTTAATAATGTTAATTTTAAAAAATATATATATAAAAATAAAATATTTCGTTACAAAAAAATTCAAAATAAAAATAGAAATATCCAATTTTAAAAAGATGAAATAGTTTTAATTTCAAATAAATGCCTGTTACATTTACCCACACTCCTTGACTCACTGCATCTCCCACAATGCACAGCAACAGTATGACTCAACCGCTACAGCTCCGAACACCATAACTTTACTATAAATTTATTCCACTTAAAATAGTCGAGACTCATAATTACAAAAATTAATGTTTTATTATGCACAACAGAATGATTAAGGTGTCAATTTGTTTTTCCTTTTTTTTTTTTTTTTTTGAAGTATCAATTATACATTTATATTGAGATGGAGGCCGCTCATTCAGCTTTCACATCTTTTTGTAGGGTAAGAGTTTGCAGATTATTCGTTATATTTTTATGAAAAGGCAAATAATAATCACTTCAATAAAATAAGGAGCTATACAAATTACAAACTTAACAACTTGAGGCCAGATGAAACAGAATTATTATCACTATATAAATTTAGAATCAAGAACCTTTGATTTTTTTTTTTTTTCAACATAAAGATAATTTCAAATATAATATAAAATGATTTGTGAGTTTAATAATTACCCAAGGGCCAAACCCGGGGTTGGGATTTCCCAACACTCCTGGTCTTATGCCACATTATGATGATGATCAAATCAAATTCAATCAGCGATGGTCCAAGTCATATCATTCTCAAAGATCCAATGGCACACTTCAATTTGCCCGGGTTCAGAACCGAGTGCCAAGAAAGCTCCATGGGTCGGGCTCCATGATGACGTGTCTACGTGACAAATAGCAACACCGTGGTTTATCTTGGCCTTGGATTTCGGGTCAAGTAGATCCGCTTCGTAAACCCGAACTTGAGGAACCGAATGGCAGTAATACAGTAAGTACGGGAACAGGCTTTGGTGACAAGACACAGATTTAGTGACTTCTCCACCGTTGATGCCTTTGACTGATCCGATCATGATATTCCCATTGGAGCCCTTGGTGTTTTCCGTGGTCCTAACGGCGACGTTTCGTCCCAGCACTGAGGTTGCAAAGTCAATCATGTCCTCCACCGAGCCGACGCACCGCTTGGTCTCGCCGCGGCTCGGCGCTCTCTCGCACTCGCTCAGCGAATTTTTCATCATATCCGCCATGCGAGATTCGTCATCGGCGTGGAAGATTTTCTTCAGGTCTTGAAGCTTGCTGGTCGAAAATGGTAATTTCGAGACGATTACGCGGGGCAAGAATGACCTTTTGGGCATTTTATCCCGAACGTCTGGCATGGGCATCACAGTGCCGGCTTTCAACATCTCTTCCCTGAAGAATTTGCCGGGCTCTACCCACCTGCTTTTTACCTTTTTGCCACCGGAACTTTTTGCGGGAGACAGAGTATCAATGGCGGTTGTTGATGTTCCATTGAGGTAGTTAGCGAAGCCGACGCCATCTTTGTTGCCATAGTCCTTGAAGGTATTATTGACCCCATAAGTTTTGAAATTAACCTTGTGGTTTGTCGCTTCTTTCCCGTAACCGGAGAATTTATCTGTGCCTTCGTTGAAAGATTTTCCATAGTTTGAGAAGTCCAAGGTGGCGGCATTGGATCCCTTGGCGTAAGATTGAAAAGAATCGTCTCCGACATTGGACTCATCGCGATAACCCTTGAAGGTCTCAGTAGCAGCATTGCCTCCAGCGCCGTAATTTTTGAAGTTATTTTGTGGGTTATTTGAATCGAAGCCGTATGAAGAGAAACTGTCATTGGCTCCGTTTGCAGTTTGGCCGTAGTTATTGAAGTTGGAGCCGACGACGTTTGAGTTGTTCCCGTAGCTGGTGAATGCGTTCTCTGCTCCATTGCCATTTTTACCGTAGCTTGAGAAAGTTTCATCTCCGGCATTGGCATTAGTGGAGTAACTTTTGAAGTTTTGTTTCCGACCATTGGCGTCGTCGGAATACGAGGTGAACTTGAGGCCAGGGACATTCGCATTCTCGCTGTAGCCGATGAACTCGCCCTTGCCTCCGGTGGCGCTGGTGCCGTAAGTTTTGAAACTCTCGTCGTTCACGTTGGTATCTGGGGCATAATTGGCAAACTTATCACCGTGGCCAACGGAGTCACGGCTGTAGCGGCGAAATGTGTCGACGGGAATATTTTGGCCATCGGAATAATTTTTGAATGAGTCAAATCCCCCGTTTCGACTCGTACCGTAATTGGTGAAATTCTGGAACTCATAGGAGGCAAAATTCACATCTTGGCTGTGCTTCTCGAGGCTGGGCTTTAAATCGGGGAAACAAAGGAGGTTGGCCTTCGAGCAAAAGGTCGGGAGTTGGGTAGACAATGAGTTCTCATCGGCAAGTTTGGAAAAAGTCGTCAATTGCACTGCGTCCAATGGCGAAGCTTTGTTCAGTAAAAACCATGGCTTGGGCAAATCATTGGAGATCTGTTTCTTCCAGTATCTTATCACAGAAGCCTTAGCCGTAAATGGGTTTTCTCCGGCCAACTTCCGGCCACCAACCTTCACATTTACAGCCAACCCCACCTGCATTAGCCCCCAAGAAGTGTACACATATCCAAGTCAATAATTATAATCACCACATAAAAAGAAATAAATTTCCAATCTTCATACATATGCACAGAGATTCAAATAAAGGATTGAAACTTTGCAACATGAACTAACACAAGACAAAAAGCTCCATAAAGAAATACTCACATTGAAGGATGAAACCAACGACAAGCAGATGAGGAAGATTAGGAGAGGAGGCATGGTGTGGTTGAACATTATTTTTGTGTGTGTTTTTTTAGTCTGGAAGTGAAGGAGAGGAGTAAGAATGTTGGTGGCTTGGTTTGGTTGGTCTCATTTTTATACTGCAAGATTTGTGGTAAAGATGAAATGAAGAAAGGTGACAAGACCGTGGGTTGGCCCGGTTGGGGGTGGGGATTTGAATAGGGTTTTGAGACTTAAAAGATAAATAATCGCAGTAATTCACAGTAAATAAATACTCCTACATAAATAAAAGTTTGGAGCTGATTTTACTTTGCTCTTTTTTCTTTTTCTTTTCCAAAACTAACAAAAATGATTACCAGTGTTTTGGTACTTGTTAATGTGATCTCGGGTGGCTAAATTTAATCTTTTTACTCCTCCCTTTCGAAATATTGCCTGGGAATTTTTATTTTAAAATAATTATCGGTTTTTTTTTAACATAATTCTCATTTATGCATTTTATGGTAAAAGGTATAGGTGAATTATTCATATTATCCTTTATTTGTTAACCTTTTTCAATGATATTTATTATATTTACACTTCCCAATTGTAAAATCCACCAATCACATTATCATTAATTTCAACTTTTAATAAATTCAAGAAGGGACAAAATTATCCAAAATAGATAATGTTGTTGATAGGTGAAATGGATACCAACCAGAATAATTCAATCCAAATGAGTTCATATACCGATCCAAATATAAAAGATTAAATCTAATTTTACTAAAGGAGGGTTAGTGAGTTCCTAAGTCATCGACTTTCTAGGTCACTGACCTTCAATGAGCTTATGAAAGGTTTCACTGCACTGTGACCTTCAATCCAATAAGCTCTGATCCTCCTCATGCATCTTTCATGCTACAATTAAGTATCTATAACACTTCATGACCTAAATCATTTTCCACAACCTCCACAAAGCACAACAAGACCTTCGAAACTTACTGGAAGATCGCGAAGATAGTTTACAAGTCAGTAGTGAGCTCATAATCCATACATTAGAGACGTGCATGACAAGATATCTTCTATTAAGGAAATTCCATAATTCTAGGAGCAATTTTTGGGATACAATCTCACAATTATCCTAAATGTCTACTTTTACGGAATTTAGATTTACTCCAATAAAATAACTTCACCTAAAAGGTAACTTATTATTCGGTATACATTATCGAATCACACATGGATTACATGAGTAGTTTTGGATCTTATTCAATTTTACTCTAATCGAATACTGATTTAGGCATTAGAGTTATTCTCAAAGTGACAGTCCACTCTAGTGATCCAATTTTTTTCTGATTGTGATTACAGGTGCCATCACTATTCAAGATGATTCGGAGATCGATTCCGAGGTCCATCAGTTGTCATTACCTTAATTTGGATGAAAAAACCTTAAACAACAATCATTTCAAAACAAAGGGAGTAAAAATGTGATAAAAATTTTATATGATATCAAAGCAAGAGATAGTTTGTCCAGTGTTCTTTAATTGTATTAAAGAAAATGTTAGAAAGGTTTTAATTTCCAAAACAAATGGTGCTCTTTCCTTTTTCTTTTTTTGATAATGAAATGGCATCTGCATATATTCTCTCTGCTTTTTTGACGTTGGAAAACAGGGAATTTAGCAAACACAATCTTATTTAATTATTTTGCTTTTCAGCGACTTTGGCAAATGGCAAGTGCAGAAGAAGCAGAGCCCAAGATTACGCAGAATCTAGAGAGATCTTTTGCTTTCTAACATGTACATTACTCTCGGAGTATTGTAAAATCTTCCTTTCCTTTTTCTGAAGCTCTTTTCCTTTTGGAAAGTGTAAAAACTGGTTTAGCAACAAGGATAGATAAGGGGAAAAAATAATTTAGCAAAAAAGATTTAAATATAACCCCTAATAATAATTATCACGAATTAATTAGTAGTAGTTAAAAATAATAATTATCAACAAAGAAAAATAAAAAATTGAAAGTCACAACTCTAATCATGTTGGGGAATTAATGTCCTGAATGCTAAAAGGAGTAAATGGTAGCATGAGATTCGAAGATGGGACCCGAAAGAGAGAAATGTTAAAGAGAAAGAAAGATGGTTCATTTCCTTTGGGAATTGGACAACTATGATCTTCTTAGTTATATCCATATCATAATATGCACCAAAGTTCTGATTTTTTTTTTCTCATTTTTTTTTTTTGTAATTTTAATAAATTTAACTCCCTTCTCCAATATTTTACTTGCTCTAATCATATTCGGCATGTTCGGAATAAAAAGTTTGCTTCATAATATTTTTTTTTAAAAAAAAAAAATTGAAATTCTACTAATAATCTTTCTAATTTAATGATTTAAATGTCACTTCAAGGACATGAATTTGAATTCAAGACTTTTAGTCATGACGTTCACCACTCCACCCATTAAAATATTTTCAAAGGGATGATAATTTAAGTTAATACAAAAAAAAATTACCTTAATTTTTTCACAAAATTGAAAACAACAACCTTTAATTTCAAATTGTGAGAACATAATTAATAATACATTATTATCATAAGTTAAAATTCAATCATTAAATCTGACTAGTTTTGTGCTAAATAACATTACTTGACATCAAAAGATCTTGAATTGCGACAAGATGAGAGGATAAGTAAAGATCTACAAATAATCCTCAAACGATGACGAGATATGAATGATTAAAATGAGGGATGGAAGTAAAAAAATGATAATAATCTTAATATATATATATATATATATAGTTTTGCTAAGGTGCGCTCCGGAGCGCGCCTTAATGCGCGTTCCGGCCGTTACCGTAACGGCAATTTGCTACAGTGCACATGCAACCAAACAACACTGTAGCAA
>JAOXNR010000013.1:13551384-13581254 GCA_028571225.1 Parsonsia alboflavescens
CTCACCACCCCCCCCCCCCACCCCCCGTCCCTCCAACCAATGTTGAAAGAAAGAAAAAAAAAGAGGAAGGCCCAAACAAGAAATAAAGGGCAAGAAGGAAATTTGGGTCCAAAGGCCCAAATCTAGCAAATGTCTCGTTGAGTCCAACTAGAAGAAGGACAATATCAAAGGTCTGAAAATTTTTCTCTGGGCAATGACACTTCAAAAACTAAAAATTCAATGATGACCAATTAAAAATTGCATTGAAAGATCCTTTTGAACTGCCCCCCCCCCCAAAAAAAAAGAAAAAAAGAAAAATCCATTCTTCTAATTCAAAAAAAAAAAAAATTCACTTTTTAAAAACAATTATCCTTCTCATTCCTAAATAAATAAATTTGAAATGACTAATCCAAATTATCTATATTAATATATAAAAATAATTCCCAAAGCATGAGAGACTAACAAATGACATTATTTGAATAGTTAAGTAGATTAATAATTTTAGGACAAATAATATATAGAATGCTCAGGTACTGCACTAGTTATACTTTATAAAATTGTCCCTAAAAAAATTAGGGATAAAAATGTCAAAATATTAGACAAAAGAATAAGAAAATAACCAGGGAGAAGATTTTAACCAGAACAAAAAAATTTTCCATCCTTCTATAAATACCACGAGAGAGAGTTATTACAGAAGAAAAACAAATTTAAGCAAAAGTTCCACAGAGCCAAAATCCTCTCTGCTAGCCATAAGGCATAGAATCGAACCCATGTTTTCAACCATTTGCTCAATGGAGAAGTTAATATCCTAAGAGTGTTCTCCAACAGGTGAATGTTGAATTGTGTATGAATCAAATCAGCCCTAAATGATTTTTGCGTTTCCAAACAGGAGTCAGAAAGCTTTATCAAAGGCTGATTTCACCCTTCTACGACGTTCACTAATTCAAACTCGATGAGAGAAAGATTGTTGTCTTCTTTAACAGAAAAGTCAGATGGTTCAGTGACTTCAACCCTTCCCCACTTGTCCACGGCAAGCCTCATTGATCCCTTGTAAATGTCAATCTTTGCATTTCGGAGGATTGCTGTAGCTCCTTCTTTCATCAAGTCAACTAAACAAAATAATGGTTCATTGTTAGTAACATCATAAATGAGCCATTAAATTTAGTTCCCGTAGAAAGAAATAATACTTCATCGTTCAAGATCATCACAGATGAGTGATAAGGTTTAGAGGAATCTAAGCATATCTATCTGTATGCATTATGCCAAAATGAAATAAAGAGAATAATTTGAAATTTCTTGAAGTCATTTTAAAAAGAATATTCATGCTTAATCTAGCAATTAATTCCTATTCATTATATTTGGATGGCTTAGAAGTGATAAGTTTTATGTCCTGAGCACTGAATGCATACTTATCGGGAACATCTAGTTGTTTAATATGCAAAACAAAATAGAGGCAGGTTGAGATGCCTTAGCATCCACATGACCTCTTTGTTTCCCTGGAAAAAAACTTTTTTTTCCGGGAATGAAAGGAATAATAAGATGTCTATGATATGTGGGGAAAAAATCAATCTTGGTCCTATTCTTAAGCTTTTGCAATTCCGTATTATTTCAATTCTTCTCTTGTTCTTATGAAACTTTTGGAGTGGGACATTCCTAATCTCATGGATTTTGCTTCCTAAGTTTAGAAAGATTTTGCTGTAACAGCTGCGATTCTATTATGTATTTGACCTCAGAGATATGAAAGAAGAATATTTTGCAAAATAATCACGTATCAATTTATGACAGACCTTCATAAACAACTTCTTTGCTATTGAACCCTGGAAGCTAGCAGTGCCATCAACTAAATGATGGTTGTGTTCTTCCCAACTACAGTTTTCCCATTTGAAATCCTTCTGACAAAAGATGGAAGTTCCCAAACGTAAATGTATCAACTATCTAGATCTAGACATTTCTGGACTTCGATAACTACCACTCGCACCAACTAGGATAAATATAAAAACAACAGAAGCTTGTAAGATTGGAGAATGCTTATAGGAGTCCATAATTCTTCAAGATTATTCATAAAAGTAGTCATGATTGCACACTATGCTTATTAGGTTTCCATACAGTCACATTACAACATTCATATTGGAGATTATAGCATATGTAGGAATAGACAGAGATACCAGGATGAAACATCAATCAGCTCAGTCTAGCAAGTAATGAAAGCAAATGACTCTATTAATGATAAAATATATAACTTTCTGTGACACTTACATGAGTAATCCTTTTTCACACCTTCAAATTTGAAGGAGGTATCTACTTCATTAAAAACCTTCTCTTTTCAACATAAAACAACCAAACATTGAAACTTAGCCATTGAACAAATAACCTCAAACTGTCCTGGGAATACTTTTGACTCTACATTAAATAGACATATAACTCCCTATCAGGGAAGAATCAAGATGTCCCTTTAAGGAAGCCTTCTTTCTCACCTTCAAACAGTTAAATGTCCATCAAGAAAGCCAGAGACGTCCAGATTTTCCCCTCTTTTTTTTAACAAATATAATTATGAAAGTTTTAGCTTTCCCCATTGGATTGATAGGAAATCCTACTTGTATCCACAAGCAATTGATGAAACACTCCTTATCTGGGAGGAATCAAAATGTCCCTTTTAAAGAAGTCTTTTTTCAACTTCTATAACTTAATTGTAATATCAATAAAGCCAAAGATGTGCAGATTGACATGGAATCCCACTTGTCTTTACAAGCAATTGACATACAACTCCTAACCACATAAGAATCAGAATATCCCTTTTAACAGAGTCCTTTTTCACCTTCTACATATAAAATTTTGCAACCTTTATCTCTCCCCCAACTGATATTAATTGCTCAAGGAAACAATCCCAGTCCTAATGCAATAACCATGGGATGCGAAACACAGAGCAGAAAAGATACAGTTGGAGAGACAAAGAGAAAAAGATTAAACCTTGATCGTTTCTAGCAGTAAAAATGATCATCCCTGTCTCATCTCCCACCAAGCATTCAGCAAGACGCATCTGGCGGCCCTGTCCCCCTCTTTGAGCTATAGCTTTAGAACTAACCACCTTAACAGTTAGGTTGAGCCCTGTCGCCATTGGACGAAGCTGCTCAACCTTAGTGAAAACTGGTTGCTTCTTCTTTTCTTCCGCCATTCCTAATGCAAGGAACAAAAAGCTAAAATCTTTATACCCATATAAATCATGCAATGCAATTGAGTTAATTGCAAACCAATAAGAAGCGAAATAGAATTAAAGTTCAGAGAAACGTAGTTCAATGCAGACAAAATTGTTCGATTGTGAAATAACCAGAAAGCGGGAGTTTAAAAACGAATACCAAATCCACAAATTTCGAAACTCGAACCCGGGGATTACTTAAAAAATAACAGATTGCAGGAAAAACCATACTAATTAACAGAAGGGGAAAAAAAAAGGGCATAAGATTTGGATTGTTCATTAAAAAAACAAGATGGGCATCTTGAAAGACAAAAACAATCCTAGAAGAACTCTGAAAAAACAGATATGATCAAAGCAAAGGTGTCATGCATGTTAAGAATTGAAGTAAAACTCACAAGAAACTTGCAGATCAGAATTGAAGTAGAGTTGGTGCAGATCCGAAGAGGACTAAAGAGGTCCCGAGATATCGAGGATTGTCCAGTGTCAACGTTGTTGTTCCTTAAATAGTATCCAGGAATCCGACGGATCGTGAGTCAGAGTAATAGATCCTTTTACCGGATTTGGGCCGACTTTGACTTATACACCTACTTTCTAGGTTTTTAGACTGTGAAAAAGCTCACATAAAACTAATTTTTTACCCATTATTTATTTATTTTTGGCTAGAACTTGTTGTCTGCAGAAAAGATTCTTATATTCTTTTGCTAAATTATTAAAGCAAAATATTATATGTATGTGCGTACAATTTATACATCCATTTATATCTTTGTAATTAATTAATCCTCGAAGAATTTTATATGATGCAAAAAAATTAAATAAAAATTAAGTTCAGTGCACATGTACGAGCGATTTTATAACATATATTAAAATATGTTCATGCTTTTATGGAAAAAAATTCAATAACTTTATTTAAAATATTTATGAAAGATTAATAAAAAATATTATTTAGTAATTTCTAAAATATAATGTTTATTAAATATAAATAGTTTTATTTTAATTTATTAATTATCAAATATTTTATTTATTAATTATAAAAAAATCATATTTATCAAACATGAATAAAGTTATTTTCCCATTAATATAGAAAGATTGTATACAGCCTATTAATTATGAAAGAATATATTTATTGAATATAAGTCTTTTTTTTTATGCAATGATTTAAAGTAAATTAATAAAAGTTTTTTATTTTAATAAAATAAGGAAGGGTATATTTGTTAAATATAAAAAATTTTATTTTAGTTTAATAATTATAAAAAAGTTATGTTCATTAAATATGAAAAATTATGTTCATAAGTATTATTAATTTCTAATTTATAATAACATGCTTGAAAATTCGATATTTCAAATTTCGTGAGTTTTTATTGTTTTGAGATCTTTGTTTTATATAAATATAAAAAAATATATATATTTATATAAATTGTTACGAATACACTTATGCATATAATTTTTCAATCCTTTTTATTTAGGCTAGGGGAAAAAATAATTATGCATTTTGTAGTTTTAAATTAGTCATAAGTTCATGGGTGAAAAGGGGTGCAAATTGTAGAAAGAAATAAAGGAGAAGAACCATTGTAGTTAGGTGCAAGAAGGGGATTAGAGAAGATTAATGAGTAGTCCTTTTGTCTTAAATTAGCAAAAAAAAAAAAAAAAACTTAAATTTCCTTTTCTACCCTTCATTAATCTACTTTAATTTTTACTTTTTTCAAAGGCAATTAATTGTTAATCCCAATTCACAATAAATTGTCCTTGAAAATCGAAGTAATTAGGAGGGGGAAAACACTCCAAATGAGTAAATTTATTACTCTCTGTTTCTTAATGTTTATCGTTTTAAAGGGGAGGTTTTGTTTTAAAATGATTGTCATTCACACATTTTAAGACAAAAAGTATAAATGATTATCTCTTCTATCATTCTTGTTAATTTTCTTTTTCATTTCTTTCAAAACTAATTTATTATTTTACTCTTTTCAATAACTAACCAATAAATAAAAGAGATTCCTTCTTGTTAATTTTTCTCTTCACTTCTTTCAATCAACAACTAACCAATCAATAAAAGAGATAAGGGAGGAGAAAAGTATAATATAATAGGAAGGGACAAAATTGCCCACAGAGGAGGAAAAGTAATTGATTATATTAATTTCTTCGAACCAACCTTAAACGATAATTATTAAAAAATAGAGGAACAATTTCCTTAACATTGATGAATTAACCATAAACGATAATTAATTTGGGATTGAGGGAGCAGGAGAATGTGTGTTGATTATCAATACTCTTTAAAGTTAAAAAGGGAAAAGAAAAAAGATTTGGATAAACTAAGAAGTGAATCATTGAAGCATGAAGGTGCGTAAAGTTCATGTGTTCACTTTAAAGGTGCACCATCAGAGGACTTTAATTTTTACTCCTCCCTTCCGTTCTAAAACAGACTCGTAGTCAATTCGAACCGATATCATTTTCCATGGTGAGAAACTACATGTTTTGCTTTTCAACTCGTAATAAATTTGAACCGAGATGCTTTTAGCATTGCTTCTACTAAATTTTGGCATAAATTTTCTAGTTTGACTTTAACATAATTTTATGAAATATTTTGATTTAATTCATCTTTAATGTAGTAGTATTAGTTTCTTTAAAAAAAAAAAGTACTTTAATTTTGAATATAAATAAATAGACACATTCAATTTCAATAATAAAAAAAAATCGTCTACTTAACATAAAACCTTTTTATTTCGAATAATACTATTCACTGCATATATATTTTTAGAAATAACAATATCAAACAAATAATAAATAAGAAAAAATACCAATATAGCAGTATGCCAATGTTGATAATGAATCTCTCCTTTTTTTTTTTAATAGAGATTTAAATAAGTTTTCCCAACTTCCATTTGCAACGACGGTTTGGCCGAGTGGTCTAAGGCGCCAGATTTAGGCTCTGGTCCGGAAGGGCGTGGGTTCAAATCCCACAGCCGTCATATTTGGTTATTTTTTGACTTTTTTCGTTTAAGAAAAGTGTAAAAGTGCCCTCTTCATGAATCGTGGATGGCCCAGATAATGATATTCCCATCGAACCCCTTTCTTCAGGGCCCAAAAAATTTAAAAGAAAAGGGTAAAAGCCAGACACGTTTTAGCCCTTTTGGATTAATGAAGAGTTATCCAAGACCAGTATTCCAATATCAAAAACTTGAGGTGAGTAGGAAAGAAATTGAAGACCAATGAACATGAAATTCAATCTACAAGAAGAGAGTAACCTCTTGTTTACCTTATGAGTCGCTTTCTTTTTATCCCATAAGCCATTCAATTCGAAACACTTCCTTTCTGCCCCCAAAATGCTCTTCATTTGTCCCGATAGATAAATTGTCCATTTTCAATATCTCACCACATCCACAAAAAATAAAATTCCTTATAATTTAGGGTCAAAAAAAAAAAAAGGAAAAAGAAAGAGAAAGAGAACCACATGCCCTTTACTTGTAGCCTTTGCATGTGCAAATCCTCCGTTCTTCATAACTGGAAAAGCTTTACAACTTATAGTAAATCCTTCGTTTCCCTCTCTCCGTTCTCTCCGGCATTAAAAGGTCAGCTTCCCTCAAACTCAACTTCAATTAATATTAAAATCATGCATATCCTGACCAGGAGAGTTAATTAGTTGGGAATGAACATTGGTTTTCTGGTTCCAGTCATTAATTAATTACTTTCATTAGTATGGAGTAATAACTAAGGATTTCCACTAATCTTATACTATGTAAACAATAATCATTTGAGTAAAACAATTGTATTATATATATATAATAAATAACTGCATTTGAGTGATTTATTTGTATTTATTGTTCTATATAAATATATATATATATATATTTCTTCGTTAACTAATAATTAAATTCCCATTTGGAGAGTAGTGGTTTTGTCACTATAATCATGTGTATGGATAGAGCAGTACACAACTGGCTGGCTAAATAAATATTAATTAATTAATTCAATTAGTTTCTAACCTGTGGATAGTTCTTGAATTAATTATGGCAAGGAATTATAAAATATCTTTCATTTTTTAAAAAATTTCTTGTTTATTTTATTTTGAAGTCGAGGAGAGTATTAATTAGTAAATCAAATAAAATTTTATCAAATGCAGGAGCATATTAATTCTCATCAAGATATATGGCTGGGAAATTTAGGAAATGCATGTTGCTATGTTGCTCCAGAAAGTTTGCGGTGGTATGGGTTCCCAAACCTCCAACTATTTTCTTGTAAATAAATATTATTGATTTGGAATATATAAATATATAAATATATATATATATATTTATATAATTGTGGACTAATAATTTTTATGTGATTTATGAATGTGGTTATAAGAGAGGAAAATTTCTTAATTTGCATAATATCACCTCAATAAGTATTTCTGATTTGAATCGAATTAATTATGGTATTTAATCTGAAAAAAAGATATATTCTAACCATTTGAGAATTTCTTATTAATGAAATGAAATTTAAGAGGTAAAAAGATACTGTCAAATAAAAAATTTAAAACCATATTTCAAATAGAAAATAGAAAATTTGACATTTAATTAATTCTCTTTTAAATAAATTTGTTAGACAGATAAATAATAAAAAAATTATAAGTTGGAATCACGTAAAAAAGATTATTTCATGTCTCCCATGATTCTTGGTTGACCTGGTCAAGGCACAAAGCTCAATTATTGGCCAACCAATCGAGAATAGAGAATTGGGCTTCTGATCCATTCCAAGAGCATGACGCAAAAGCCGAGTATTAGGAGATTTGACTTCTTTGTTTCACATTTGTGTATTATTTCATTTTTTGTTACGTTAAAAAAAATCTTATTTGGTGTCTTTAGTTATTATTTTTTTAATCTATTTTAATATTAAAATTTAAAAAGATAAATTAAATCTCTTTTATGAATATGTATTAAATTTTTATTGATATAAGAAGAAGTGATATATATAATTATGTGATAAGAGATCTTAAGTCCACATTTTGAGATCACTTGCCATTCTCATATTCATTTCCCATTTGTATCCTATCTATAAATATAGTAAGTGTTTACTATTAGAAAAACAAGCACGGCCTGGATAGGACCTGATTTTATGTGGGGGAATGGTCCTTTCACCAACTCAAACGCTACGCCTCTTGGGCATGTGGAGGCGGTTCCATTCTACATGGAGAGTACCACTTCCCTTTCCTCAAAATAATAATTATTTATTTATTTCAAGATTAAAAAAAGTAAATGAATTTCCTAGAGCCTTCTTATTAATTTTCCTTTTCACTTCTTTTAATACTAATTTGTTGTTTTACTATTTTAAATAACTAATCAATCAAAAAGAATGATAAGAAAGGAAAAAATTATAATGTAATAATAAAGGACAATATTCTCCATAGAGAAAAAGTAATTGATTACTTTAATTTTTACAAAACAACCTTAAACGATAATTATTTTGAAACAGAGGAAGTACAAGTGTAAATTAATTAGTTACTCCCTACCTGAACCTAAAACTCCATCCGGTTCACAATATAAATTGTTTGAATTTTGTTTCATAATTGCAAAATTTGACAAGTATTTATTGCTATTTTTTCAGTCTTGTCTCTTACGGTATTTCTTACTCCAATTTTTTAAGTGATTTAATTAAGAATGTTTTAGATATTTTGATTAAGTCAATGCATAGTTTTTTGGATCCTTAATTCTTATTTGAAAGCCTAATTTGAACTCATTTGTGCTTACTTTAATGACTTCTTAATCCCTACCTGTTGTTTCCTTTTTCACCGTCCTACATTAATAGTTTTAGGTTTTATTTGGAGTTTAATTATTTCAATTTTCAAATCCCAAAGTCCATATTATGCATTATTATTCTTTAGTATTAGTAATAAAGAACTTGATCCTAGTCAAAAGGCCAAAAAAACGTATTTAATTTTTTTAGATCCCATAAGTCATTGAAGAAATTCTTTAAGTACTTCCCAAAATCCCTCTATAGGTAATACTACTACAAAAGATGGAACAAATTAATAAAAGATTGGACAAGAATGAGTCCAACAATAACCCAAATATTATTGACCTTGTTTACCTCTAACAGCTTATAAGGGGCACGTTTTTTTTTTTTTTTTTTAAATGAAATTAAGATTCTAAGACACAGCTACTAATTTTAGTTTGAAGACAAGGACACAAGAGTATAAATTCTTGTCTGAATAACTTAACTTTTAAATTATTATTATATGTTTCTCTTCTATATATTTGATTGATTCAGAGGGATCGATAGGGAATAGATCTCAACTTTTATCTCTCACATAGTTAAACCCAAACCATTCATTCTTTTATAGCTTCAATTTTTTTATATTTTACTCCTCAATCAAGGGGTATTAATGATTTTTCCCCCTATATATCCATGTATATGTGGTTAAGCTATGGTTAAGACTTGGTTCAGAAAAGCTATTTTTGTAACGAAATGCCCAAAATTTTGGCATTTCATCTTTTGAACAGATGTGGGAATGGATGGATGATCACAAGCTTAATAAGTCCTCAGCCCCCAGAATGGGGCACCTACTTCCAAGACTAGGGTGATGTGATGCATATGCATTCCACCCCACACAGAGCCTCCAATTATAGTAAACCATGGGTCACTACTTCCTTAACCATGGTTAAAGTTCACTATTATAAAGTCAGCACCTTCGCCCCCAACTTTTGAGCATCATCCAAAGCGTGTCCTTCTTCTGTCTTCATTTGCCAATTTCCTTTGCTATAATAATAACTATTCAAAGAAGCCATTACCTCATTTCAACCCGCTAAAGTTTATCTCACAAAGGTAATTTTTTCTTGCAGATAAGTTCAATCATTTCTTCATGTTCTCTCTGATTCATGTCTGTCAATTTCATGATTCTCTTCTCAAATCTTCAGTTTCTTTTTTTGCTTTTTCATGTATATATATATACATATATATTGCAAAGAATATACATTATGTATTCATTTGTTAATCTCCAAGTGTCTATCTGAATCGTCTTTGGATGATGATGATCGATAATTCAGAAAGTAAAAGGTTTGAATTTTCTCTTGTTCTGTATATATATAGGTGAAAGGTCGTGTTTGATGATGAAGATTTCATGCTTTTTCTGAATGATTGAGGTTTGCAATTAAGGATGTCTTTTCTTAATTTAGTAAATTCTGCCATTTTCAGACAGAAGAAATGGCGACAAATGGATACGAGGAAGCCATCGCCGGACTGAAGAAGCTTCTCAGGTATCGTACTGTTTTGTTTCGTTCAATCTTCTTTCCTCTTTCCGATACTGTCCTTTCCTAATGGAAGGAAGATCTTATCGGGATCTTACCTCACCCACCATGACTCTGGAGTAATTCTCTCCCATAAGTATGTCCGAAAATGTAATTTCATGTCTCCGAAGAAGTTATTATCACAACCCATCCCCCACCTCAACGTCTCCGTCATCCGAACCGCAGTAAACGCCACAAATTTGTCTGTGCCGTCTGACTCCTTGACTTGGATCCTACCACGTGGGACCTCGTCCATTGGTGGATGATAGAGTAATAAGCTGGGACCCACCCGAGCTGCCTGAATTTCTGACGTAACCGTAACCGTTATCTTGATCTTTGCAAACTTTTGATTTTTGCAGCGAGAAAAGTGATCTGGAGAATGTGGCGGCGGCCAAGATACGGGAGTTAACCGCCGATCTGGAAGCGACCACTGAGAAACCGTGTGAAGCAGCCGAGAGGATCAAAACCGGCTTTTCACACTTCAAGAAAGAAAATTACGAGTACGTAAACAGAAATAGAATACCTGTAATTAAAGTTTTCTTAATTTTTTGATTCAATAAAAAACATTCAATTTTGAGGAAATTAGCATTAATCTATGTGATGCATTAATAGAAAGGAAAAAACCAGTAGAAGGAAGTAATTCTCCTCCATCACCATTTATAAGATATTTGAACTAACTTTTATTACATATTTTTCTAACATATTATTATGTTCTCACTCTCTCACTCTCACTCTCTCTCTTTTTTTTTTTTTTAATTTGATTAGAATTTTAAATAAATATATATTTTTTTAAAAAATATTAGCTTAATTTTATCATGTCGAGATAATAGTGACGAAGAAGGGAGAGCGTGCTATTAATTCAAAGACCGGTAGTTTTTTTTCCTGAAATGCTTTTCTCTGGTCGGGATTAAAAAAACGAAGAAAGGTGAGCGTACTCTTTCCGGTGCACATAAAAGGAATTATGTACTTTGGTAAAAGTCTATGAAGATAAAGATATAGTTTCACGGTTTCATCACTGCCACATGTAGGATTCTGGGATATGCTCCTTTATTTGGTAATTGACAGGATTGCCCTTCCTATACTTTCCTTTACCAATTTGGTCGTGTAATTTTTTGTGGTTGTGGGTATGGGATATGGAATCTTGAAAGTTTTAGCTTTATCCGGATCTGTCTCTGCCTCTGATATTGAATATGTTTGATAAAAGTTTCTCCCAAAAAAATGGAGAGGAATAATGTACTTGCTGCTGTTGCTGACTTGTATCCCATTAAGTTTGAAATTAATAGGATTAATTAATTAATTAGAGCTTGTGCTCGAATCTTGGAACATATTTGTTATAGTTTAATGAGTATCTTGAAACCTAGATGGGATTCACTGCAAGACTGAATATATAATCACTTTATTTGTTGAATTCGAGGTGATGTTTCTAAAAAATGGGATTATTTTTTAACTAGATTTGAATGAAAAAAGCAATAGTAATATAAAGGTAAGGGTGTTTAATAAGTAATCAAAAGTATCAAAAATTTTAAATTTTGCTAGTTTATTAGAGATGTAAGTATATTTAATAGGTCAAAAAGTACTTCTAAATGTTAAGATTTTTAATACAAAAATATAGCAATAATTGTTAAAATTGTTAGGATAGAAGAAGTAAGTACGTGGGTGAAAATATATCAATTTCTAACCTTTTTTTTCTTCTTTATTTTTGGTATTTTCACCTTCAATGGAATTAATTTGACTTAATTCAAATTGTGTCTATAGAGTCATACTTTTAGTGGAACACTTGAACTTTTTAATGATTAAAACACAACGTTTTTATAGTATCTAATTTTGAGTGTAACTAATTTGTATTGAACACTTTGATTTTGTTTCTAGAACAAAGACACTATTGTATCGATCACTTTGGGTATTATTTGCAGGGTGAACCCTGATTTGTATGGGAAACTTGCCAAAGGACAAAGTCCCAAGGTATATACTAGTTTGTTCAGGTCATGGATTGAAGAAGAAATTAAGAATTTTCTTGTAAAACGGCAAATGGAATTCCTTACCGCTAACATATTTGCTTCTCGAATTTCCAATGTAGTTCATGGTATTTGCTTGCTCCGACTCTCGAGTCTGCCCTTCCCACATCCTCAACTTTCAACCAGGGGAGGCGTTTATGGTCCGAAACATCGCAAACATGGTGCCACCATTTGACCAGGTATATTTAACTCCCTACACTTGATTAATTATCCTCATATACTACTTCTTGTTAAGCTAGTAAAATAAATTAACACATATCCTAAGGTATAATTTATCTTTATAGAATTAATATATTTTGTGTAGTAGAATATCCGGAACAAAAAATGACATATTACTCTTCTTTTTTTAAAATACAAATTATTAGTTGTCATTAGTTATTTTACAAATGAATAATTATAATGTTTTTTTTCCCATTATTCTAACCCCTGATTTAATATTGTCTCACACTCCATTCATTCTGAAGATTTTTAATTTGCTTGAAGAGACGAATAAATTAAGAATATTCTTATGGATCATTTTAATCATATGTTGTACAAACGCGGAAATTGCCATCATTCCCATTCATGATTCAACATCAGACAACTGTCTTTCCACGCCCTATTTTAGACTTTTCCCTTCCATTCAAAAGTATGCTAACCTACTACTACATTAGTGGAACCCAAGAGACAAAATAAGAACAGCAATTCTTTATTTATTATTATGATCATAAATTAATTATTCACAAACATTTTGTGAAATGAGCTATACATTGTTGCCAACCTCCCACCCTAACCCCGCAAGAACATTAAAGAAATTCTTCTAACAACAGAAGAGTATAAAATTAATTTGATTTAATTTTAACTCCAATATATTTTCCATAACTATTCTCTTGGTTTATTAAATGGAAAATTCTATTATAGATTTTGTTCATTGAACCTTGTGATTCACATCGAGTCATATTACATATTTTTTCCACAAACTACTGATACTTTGTGATAAAAAATAATAATAATATCCCTTTATTTGTTATGGACAAAAAAGTTTATGGACCAGGTCCATATCAAAATTTTTCTTATTAAATATTGAAATGCACTATTTCTGTGAGTGACTTTATATTTATGGTGTGGTGTGCAGACAAAGTATTCCGGAGCAGGTGCAGCCATTGAATATGCTGTACTGCATTTGAAGGTGAATATATATAGTAAAACCCTCTTCCCCTTTTTTCTGTTCCAACTTGAGCTTTACACTGCCACTACCTTCCTTTTCATATGATAAAGAGAGATCCCTTTGTAGGGGACAACTTGTGATTGATATATATGTGTAAGCCTCAAGAATGGACCAAAGTGGCTGCGTTGGCCACACAGGCTTCTTTCTAGTCCACAAATATTTAAAGATGCCCCTTCGATTTCTCTATGGAATGTGCCTGAAGCTGAAAGTGAAAGTGGTCGAAAGTCAATTTTCTGAACAATAATCTTCTGATGAATTTTTTTTTTTTTTTTGTTTTAAATTCTTGTTTCTGAAATCTTTTTCTCTTTGGGTTTTGGAAATGATCAATCCCATATTAATTTGTGGTTAATTAAGCTAAAATATGACTTGGGGTTTCAGGTGGAGAACATTTTGGTTATTGGTCATAGCTGCTGTGGTGGGATTAAAGGACTCATGTCTCTCCCTGACGATGGATCCACTTCCAGGTAAAAAGAAAGAAAGGAAAAAAAACAAAAAAAGTAACATATTGGTGAAAAATATGCATTATTAAACAGCTCAAATTCACACAAATTTTTTTCAAAACTTCTATTTCAATCCATAATGTGACACAATCTTTCAATTAAATTTGTAAATTTTTTATGCAATTCATTAAACAATGACATAATTCAAATCATTCACTTGAGCCATACACATAATGAATTTACCTCATTATTCTCTTCGGTTATTATTCCATCCTTCCAAATTGAAATGTGTCTATTTCTAATACATTTCAATTTTAGGTTGTACTAAATTAAATGTTTCATTTTAAAAAATAAATAGATTTTTAATTCGTTAATCACCTCTTCAATTATCAAATCTAACTTAATTTAGTAGTGTGTTCAGCACTACAGACTGATATGTCTTGCGATCGTAGAACTGCATGTTTAATGTAATAACTATTATAATTAAGGTTGTATCAGGATGTCAGGGTGACGAGGATCTCTTTTGAATTTGACAGTGATTTCATTGAAGATTGGGTTAAACTTTGTTTACCTGCTAAGGCCAAAGTAAAGGCAGCATGCAGTGAATTGGATATTCAAGAGCAGTGCACTGCCTTGGAGAAGGAGGCCGTCAACATATCATTAGGGAACTTATTGACCTATCCGTTCGTAAGGGAAGCTGTTGCAAAGAAAGCGCTTTCGCTCAAGGGAGGACATTACGATTTTGTGAACGGATCATTTGAGCTTTGGGATCTCGACTTTACCCTGACGCCTTCTTTGACATTACAATAAAAGAGCTCCCGATTTTTATTTTTGTGTCTCCTGCAAAGTCCTACCTTTCCCTTCCTTCCATGTTGTAAATTACTATTTTGTTCCCCTTTTTTCCCCCTCTCACGAACGTATTAGACTTCTTTTTGTTGTTCGTGGAAATAATAATCAAGTTCCTGCGTAATTTACATTTTATTTGTTTTTATTTTTATCTTTGTTCCTTTCAAATAAGGAACAAGAAATGACTTGCAAAAAACCCTAGAAAATTCTCACCCCGGAATGAAAATTTCTACCTCATGTAAATATTTAATAATGTAATAATAGATTTAAATCTATCAATTTTCATTCTAGATTGTTTAAAATTTAATATCCAATCTCTTAAAATAAATAAATTTTTTATATAGCTAGTCTCATTAAAACTTTCTTAATTCATTTTAAGATTTACGTTTACCAACCTAAAAGTCCCGAAGGATAAAATGGTAACTTTGAAAGTCAAATTTTTTGTCAGATCAAAACAAAAGATTCAATTCCTAATGGAAAAGAATATGATACTAGAGTAAAAAATGTTATGTTCGACTCAGATATGTTAAGTGGTTAATGTACCTGGAAATCTTGCCTTTGTGTTTGAGATGGTATTGTTCTTGTAATTTGAGTGAAGTAACATTGTTCCTATATGGAAACTTATATCTTGTCTTGATGGGATCAAACAAATCTGTTCTTTTGTTTGTTAGGCTTTTCCAGCAAACCAAAGAATAAATGTAAAATGGCAAAAAGAGACCAACAGCTTCTTATCATTCATTATACTCATAGTTTCAGGTGTCATCATCAGAATGTTCCTAATCCTCAATGGAACTAGATTCCCAGATACCAAAATCACCTGATATCCTTTCATGGAATTGGATGTATGACCACTTTCCCAGTAGTTCGGCCTGATTCAAGATAAGAGAATGCTTCAACAAGCCCAGAGAATGGGAATGGTCCCTTTGGATCAACCACTGGTTTCACTTTCCCACTCTCTAGGAAGGGATTCAGTTTCTTCAGAACTTCTCCATTGGATGTGACCACAAATCTGAAACCGGGAGGAGTGACTGCACCGGTTAGGACCACCACACTTCCCCCTTCTTTCACTACCTTCACTGCTTTCTCACCCTGCCCTGTTAATTTTGAGGAAAGACATAAATGTGTGTGTCAAGCAGAATGTTCAGCAAGACAAAGAAGACGTCTTTTACTCTTTTCTGCTAAAACTAGTACATTTCCTCAGGATTTGAATTTGAAGTTGGAGATTACAGAAGAAAACTCCTCTTAGGTCCATTATTTGGATAAAGAGTTATCTTTCCAAGCAGGGCATCAGAAACAAGCAGAGATGTATAGAACCATATCCTTAGTAGCCTAACTACCATTTTTTGCATGGTTTTCCTGATGAGCAAGAACTGATAACTTTTCAGGAGATTCATTCAAAGGCCTAAAAGGCTCATAGACTTGATCAATATTATCCCTCAAAACACATACACCAACTCTTATGGGAGAGACATTGTTCTAGATTTATGTATGACACCCAAGGTGAAATAAGAAATAGGAAAGTCATTCAGCGAAGCAGATTGTCCATCTTTAGGTAATTGATTTCCAAGTTCAGCAATTAATTTCTTTGCCCTCAACATTCTATGTGTAAGGTCAAATGATAATGTTATTCTTTTTTATCTGTATATATAATAAGTCAGGAGTAGCTTCTACTATAGTTATCGCCATATGTAATACAATGCAATAGAGTGTTCCCTTACCAACTGCATCATATACCACATCGTATTTATCGGGTAGGTCTTCAAAGTTCTGCTTTGTATAGTCAATGGCCAAATCAGCACCTAAGCTTTTCAGGAATTCCAATTTTCCAGTGCTGGAAGTAGCTGCCACTTTTGAAGCACCAAAAACATGTTTTGCTAGCTGTAAATAGAAGGAAATTATTATTACTTTAGTACGATTTTCTAAAGAAGTTGACAAATGATGTCAAAATGATGCCAATATCCAATCACATGCGCAGCAATCCAGTTAATCGATTTGCTATGATAATGGAAGTAATATAGGTTTAGTACAGACCTGAATGACTAGGGATCCAACACCACCAGCACCTCCCAGAACAAGGATGGATTTCCCCGATGAAAAACCAGCCCTTTCAAGACCTTCATAAGCAGTCTCAACTGCAAGAGGAAGTCCAGCAGCCTGCACGAAATCAATGTTCTTGGGTTTTAGAGCTAATAGTTTCTCCTCTACAGCAGTGTATTCTGCAAGTGAACCAAACTGCTTAGGTCCTTCCAGTGCTTTCTCGTTTATGTCCCCATAAACTGCATCCCCTTCTTTGAGGCTTTTTACTTGACTACCTACTTTCACCACAACCCCCGCAACATCATACCCTGGAACGGTCTAAAACCCAGAAAATATACAAATTAGTAATGCCTGAAAATGGTCAATCTTTGAATAAATTCAATCTAGTATACCAAGTTTATACCACACACAAAGTACAAGAATTTCAAGTATGATGGGACATAGAAGAGGGATAAATAAAGCATTACCGGAAGAGGTGAATCAGAGGCCTTGAATTTGCCTTGTCTCCTCTTGAAATCGACTGGATTAAGAGCAGCAGCAGCTACCTTTATCAAGACTTGATCATCTTTAACTTCCGGAACTGTAACATTATCATCAATCTTCAACACTTCAACTCCTCCATATTCACTGTAAACCCAACCCTTCATTGAAGATGGTACAGAGGTGATAGTAGAAGCTTCAGCAGCAGTAGGTGACGACTGTGAACTCGCCAAGATTCCGAAATTTGACCCCTGAGCTAATGTCCCTTTCTGAACTCCAAAATTCGGCCTTCTTCTGAGCTTCACTCTGAAGGTAGAAGAGGCCAAATGGGCTTCTCTGTAGAGTAGAGAATCAGGAGCTTGAAGTGGCCTAACTCTGAGCTGCAGAGCTGCGGAGGAGAGGAGTGCTTCCATGGGCTTCAACTGTCTTACCTGTTTCTCTCTTTTGCCACGTCCCAAGTTTCCTTTTTATCTGAACTTTTGGTTACCTGGAGGCCAGACATTTGTCGACCTTTCTCTTTCTTCTTGTCTCAATTTGGTGGCTCCAGAAATTTCCCCAATTTCCACTTTTAGTCCATCAATTAATTTATGGTTTACACACAGCTCTTCATTTGACAATTCTACAAAGTTCTGCCACGTCATAGTTTTTATTCTTTTTTTATTATTAAAAAGAAAATTTTAATTAAATTTAAATTCATCTTTTGAACTATTAAACTTTTCACTTCAGCTTTTGTTGTAACTTTATGTATGTGCATGATTAGCTGTATATTTTGAAGCTCATTTGAGGAAATGAAACAAACACTTGTCATAATTCTAGTGAAGAAGAATGTGACTGTGTCTTTGTGATGATAAGGAACTAACTGAAACAATGACTTTATCATAAATTAACAGAAATTCTACAGAACCATAAGGAAGGTCGCAAAATTATCTGCAAATTCAAGGGCCGTCTTTCTTTAATATCAGTAAATGCTCTGTCTTCATCTATACTTTCCTGAGATGGTTTTTCTGGAGCTTCCAGGTGTTCATTGCTGGAGCCCATAATTCTGGCTGCTTCAGTGGCTGCTTCAGCAACCAAATCATTGATTATTGTCTCTGCAGTTCTTGATCCAATTCCTCTAAGATACCATGAAATAGGTGGTGGTGTAAGAATAGCAGGCTCTAGGAGCTGCTCACAGCTCACTTTTGAAGCAAGCCTTCCTTTGCCTTCAGTACAAGTAATATAATCTTCAACAGTTTTTGGTTTGAAGCGATCACATAATTTTTCATCAATAAATAAAGGTTCTATTTTCCAGCATCCATCAAATCTTTTCATGAATCCCATCTTGATTTGCTTGAACTTCATCTAATAATCATGAAAATCAAGTAGGAGACATCTATTAGAAGACATACATGAGGTGACTGTAAGGGAACAGCTTCATTTGCAAAACAATCATAGCAAGTGTTACGCCATTAACCATAGATATCTTGTCTAGTAGTAAGAGGTTGAGACATGCCCCTAGCTGGGAGGTTTAACCCCCTTTAGGTCAAAATTCAACTGTCTAATGAAACTTAAGATAGTTAAAAAGAGATTGAAGCTAGAGCTTGAAAAAATGGGCTGTGCCATAAAGATCTAATGTTTCTCAACGAGCAAGAAACATGATTCAGTCATCAATGTGATACAAAAATTTGGGACCATGGAAAAACGGAAATTCAATATCGCTTTTGTGAAATGTGTTAAAAAAAAAAAAATCTTCTTTAAGGAATACAATCGAACGTACTCCTCAACTGATAGAAAAATGGTAAGAATATCTCGTACATTAGGGTAAAAGAAACAACAATGATCTCTTCCTTCTACATTGCTCATAAATCAAGGAAATGGCTAGATAAGAAATTCGCCAACTTTTGGCTGTTGAGAAAGATCAATTCGTTCATGCCTCTTGTTTAATCAAATTTGAATGAAAAGATAAATGAGTGCTTCCTATTAAAATAAACATTAAACAATATAATCCACAATGTTAACTATCCTTATCGAGTAATCTGCTCTGTTCTAATCCACTGAATATGAACCGAAATGGTTCCTGACCACCAAAGAAACCTTCACAGTGCTGATTGCTCCAATTCAACGACTTGCCGTAATCCTTCATCGACCAAGACCTTTCTTGACAGTACTTCCTGATAAATATATCCAAATCAACGAGATTCATAACAAGCATATTACTAGAGAAATAATGGTTGTTAAAATGGCAATTTTATAAAATTGCACTAGTTTACGATTTTAAAGTATATAAATGTAAAAAATCACATTAAAATCGAAAAATAAATAAAATCAATCAATCAACTAGCGAGTCAACTTGATAAATCATTCAAATCATATGAGTTGAATAAGTTCCATATGAGTTGAATAAGTTCATCCATTTTCCCCAATTTCCTGAAATTAAAATACCCAATTAGATATCCGTGACCCGACCCAGTTTGAAATGGAATTAAACAGAAGAAACGGGATTTGAGGGCTTTTTTCTTTGCATTCCTCTTCAACTCTCGGTGGTGCGACGCTGCCAGCGACTGTCCAAAGACTCCAAACTGATCGGTAACTTCTTCTTCCTCCCGAATCCATCTCTGTGTTGACAGCTTCTTCCTCGGTTCGGTCGGAGTCAGTGACGCCGCTGTGATGCCTCGGTTCTTCTTCCTTGTCTCTCTTGCTCCGCTGTTCAAGAAGACTCCTCTGTCATTTGAGCTGAAACTGAAGACTCATCTGTCGTCTCACGTCTACCCAGGCCCAGCTTCTTGTAAGCTACTCCTCAATGTCTGTGAGACTGTGACGGTGCTGCACTGTTGCTGAGTCCGTACTGCTGAGCAGCTGTCGGTGAGTCACCTCCGATCCTCCAGTTCCACTATCACATATCCAAATTGTTCTTATCGTTGCAGAAATCTATGGATATTATTTCACAAGTTTTTTTTAATTGCAGAACTGTAGGTTCAATTGTCATTTAGCGGACTTTTTATGTCAATGTAATGCTCAATGGATTATTTCTGTGTACTATTTCTTTTAGAATGAATGAACATTTTGCTTTTCTACTGTCATAACTTTCAGGATTTGTTTATAGCAAATTAATTGTAATTAGTAAAAAAAAAAAAAGGTCGTAATTCTATTTTTAATTGGGTTAGAAATTAGTAGGGCAATACCTTTTTTAATCCAAATCTAACTATATTATCCTTTCCCTATTAGAACTTAGTTGATTACAGTAAGCTTCAGAGAGAGTGGAAGCTATGGTCTCTTCAAGAGCAAGATCAGGATGATATGCCTTTTTGGATCAACACACACCATAGATGTGAGTTATTGTTATATGCCTTCGGAGAGTACTTGTGCGTCTTACCAGAGGTAATGATGGATGATAAAGTACGGTTGGTTGATAAACATATATTTAGATTCAGAGATGATGGTGCTGTGGGTAGATTCCATATTTGTTGCAACATTGAAAATACGGAATTTAGCGGTATGTTGGAAGTGCGTTCAGAGTGGCATCTGGTGCTATTGTTGTTGATGACGCGGAGTGTTTGGCTAAATTTTATGAGGAAGAGGATTCATTACAGTACGAGGACTGGTAGGATTCATTAATGAAAAGCTGCTGTTTAAGTTATTACTTTTGTAGACAAAAGTTTTAATCTGATTAAGTCATTTTTTCTTTTGACATTTTTAGAATGGTAGCTGTTTGCATTAAGAACATCAGTTAGCTATGTAATGGGATATATGTATATATATATTCTGTATGATTACACCTGTTCCTGAATCCTATCACACTTAAAATTTCCATGTCTGATTTCAGAATATTAAACTTATAAGAAAGAACCCTGCAATTCCTGTGCAAGTTTGTACTTCATAAAGTTGCCGGCATTCATTCAGTGTATCTGCCAAGAAACTGTTTATGATCGATTGATCTCCTTCTGAGAGAGTTGGACAGATGCAGCTCTCACCATCTCAGTGGAGCCTTCGTTTAGTTGATCCAGGCCACCAATGTTGCGAAGCTAGTTATATAAATTGGCCATGTAGGTTGCTGCAATTTCAGCCAATTTCCACTGAGAAAATTTAGCGGCCAACTGAAGTATGATCCTTCATTTGATATTGAAGAGTTTAGTTCAAGTGATAAATGGATATGTGATGAAATGATGAATCAATTCAGAATTGGTTTGGATTTAGTCCAATGGGTGAGGAAGAACAAGTTCAAGTCGATGAAAATGACATGCACGTGCCTGGGGTGGAAAATGTAGAGAATTCAAGCCACTTGGATCCTAAAAGATAATTTGGATATTCAGTTTGATGATGATCTTGCAATGAACTTTCTTGGGTCTTGATTTTGATGATTGATGTTTTTTTTTATTCATCTAGTGTTTAATGTTTTCATGGGAGTTTGATTTTGATGATTGATGTTTTAAACAATGTTAGATGGATTTTAGTTTTATAAAACTTGTTAGTTTATTATAATTTTATTTGGAATTGATTATAAATATGAACTTTAGACTTATTTTGCTATATTATTGGGATATTTATTTTATTGTGATGATATATAAATTATTTAATATAATATTTATTTAGTATGTAAACTCTATGAGTTTACGATCCAAGTTTACAGGAACCTAACAAGTTTACTTAAACTCTCGATTTTAAAAATCTTGATGCAGGACATTCAATTACATACGAAGAGAATATTTATTTTTTAAAAAATTTATTGTATTTTTAAGGGTTTTTAATCGATTTGATCCCTCAAATTTAAGTCAAAAAATAGTTCAGTCCCTTAAGTTTTTTTTTCCAGCCATAATGGTCCTTCACGTTTTTATGGATAACTAGAATGGTCCAAGTCATTACTTTTCGGCCACTTATACGATGGAGCCAATCATATGACAGACACATGCTAATTTTTAAAGTGCATTTTGGTCCTTTCAATAAAATTGTTTCCTTACTAATGAAAAAAAAAAATGCTCAACCCTTCAACACATCAGACCCATCAGCTCTCCCGCAAAAAAAAATCCAACTGTTCTCCAGTTGCAGTACAGTTCTTGAACCTCTTCAATGACACTTTAGACCCATCAGGCAGTACACCTTTGTACACATTTCCATACCCTCCTCCTTCTTCGATTTTTTCTTCGATCTTCACTTTAATTTCAATCGTCGTCATCCCCGCTACCAAATTAAACGACCCAAACCTGGGTACGACCCAAACCTGGGTGTGACCCAAATTTGAACCACAATTTTTATAAGATTGATAATTAAAATTTTAAAGTGAAAAATCAAGCCGATAGTAATTGTGAGAGGAAGAAAACTTGAGACAGCAAAGCCAAGAAGATTTAAGCTCACATGTCAAAGAAAATCTAGAGATGAGCGTCAAAGCTGATGCAGCGAAATATACACAAGAGAAACAGTTAGCGTACTAGTCCAAATGAGATAACGTTCGGATCCTCGAATGACCTTGAGTTCACAAGGAAAGAGCGAGAAACTCTGAAATATTATTGATAGTTGAATGAATATTTAGCCCTTAGACATACATCTTTATTTATATTAGTAAAAGTTCTGTGTTAAAAGGAAATTACTTAGAGTAGAGTAACCTACTAAAGCATAATAATCAGACTAGGAAATAAAAACCAAGTAAACTACTAAAGCTTCTTAATCAAAATAGGAAATGAAAATGTACAAAATAGGTAGCACAAAATAAGATCCCTAACATTGATTAATTATTTCTATATTTCTTTTGTTTAGACTTGGCATGATCCAATTGCTCCAGAAATATCTTGGACACTGGTTCTACATTAGTCCCCTCCTCTTCGAAAGAGCTCGACCTCAGTTCAAATTGGGATAGCGAGGTTCCATGGCACAATACTGATACCAATCACCAATATTGAACACTTTGGAGATCTTCATAAAATCTGATAAATCGATCACATAAGCATTATCCCTAATTTTTGCACCACTTTGTAATTACCATATTTCTTGGGCTACAACTTGTTGTAGGTTCCAACCGGAAACCTCTCCTTGAGAAAACACACCATAACTTGATCACCTTCCTTGAACAATTTGAAGTGCCTCCGCCTATCAGCTGCCTTCTTATTCCTTGCATTATTCTTGGCCAATTTCTGCTTCACATGTTCTTGAACCTCTTGTGCCTGCTTCGTCATTACGTCAGCTACCACATTAACCTTAGTCCCTCGCGATGCACTTGTACCAAGTCCACAACATGCCTTGGCGGAGTCACATAAACCAAAGGGAAAGGTGATTTTCCACTGGTACTGTGAACAACACTGTTGAAAGCAAACTCGACCTACGGCAAAGCAAAATCCCACTACTTCGGCTTCTCCTTGCTAATACTTGAATCAAGTTCCGCAAGCTCCTATTCGTCAATTTAGTCTGACCGTCAGTCTGAGGATGTGCAGTTGAACTTCTCTGAAGCATCGTACCAAATAGCTTCCACAAAGTAATCCAAAAGTGGCCCTTGAACTTCACATCTCTGTTAGAAGTAATAGATGTGGGCACCCCATGCAATCGAACCACCTCATGAAAGAACAATCGTGCCACATTAGAGGCATCGGTTGTCTTCTTGCAAGCAATGAAGTGCACTATCTTGGAAAACCTGTTTACTACCACAAACATAGAATCCATTCCTCGCGGAGTGTGAGGCAATCCTAGCACAAAATCCATAGACAAGTCCTCCCAAATAGAATTAGGAAAGGGTAAAGGAATGTATTTTGAACCTCACCTTTTGAAACCTGGCAGATATGGCATCTTTGCACAAAATTCCCTACATCTCGCTTCAACTAAGGGTAGAAATACCTCTCCTCCAAACTCACCACAGTGTTGTCCCTTCATAAGTGTCCATTTAACCCTCCACCATGAAGGTCTCGGATCAAACTTTCCCTTAAGGAAGTCTTGGGAATGTAGAGACGGTTACCCCAAAATAAGAACCCATCGATGATGTGAAACTCCCCAGTAGTCTGCCTCTGATCACAAACCTCCGATATCTCCTTGAAATCCTTATCCTCCGGGTACAACTCTTTCAAGTACTCGAACCCCACAATCTCATGAGCTAGAGTCATCAATAAGTAAGTGCATCGGCTTAACACATCAGTCACGCAATTAGTAGCCCTAGACTTATGCATAATAGTGAAAGGAAATTTCCACAGATAAGTAGCCCATCGCACATGCATACTATCTGGCTTCTTCTGACTGTTGACAAACTTCAAGACTTGGTAGTCCATGTACAATACAAACTCTCTTTGAATCAGATAATGCTCCCAATGCTTACAAGGTTTTTAAAATCGAGAGTTCAAATAAATTCGTTGGGAGTCTTGTAAACTCAAATCGTAAACTCGTAGAGTTTACATACTGAATAAATAAATAAATAAATATATATATATTAAATAATTTATATATCATCACAAAAAAATAAATAACCCAATAATATAGCAAAAGAATTCTAAAGTTCATATTTATAATCAATTGCAAATAAAATTACGATAAACTAACAAATTTTATAAAATTAAAATCCATCTAACATTGTTTAAAACATCAATCATCAAAATCAAGACTCAAGAAAGTCCATTGCAAAATATCCAAATTATCTTTAGGATCCAAGTGGCTTGAGCTCTCTACATTTTCCACCCCAGGCACATGCATGTCATTTTCATCGAATTGAACTTGTTCTTCCTCACCCATTGGACTAAATCCAAACCAATTCTGAGTTGATTCATCATGTTCATCACATACCCATTTATCACTTGAACTAAACTCTTCAATATCAAATGAAGGATCATTCTTTTTTTGTTTATGTTTATTTGTCAACCTCAAATTACACATCACATAAATGGAGATATTATGTTCTTATCTTCATAATATCTTCAAAGTACTTCAGTTGGCTGCTAAATTTTCTCAGTGGAAATTAACCGGCTTCGCAACACTGGTGGCCTGGATCAACCAGACGAAGGCTCCACGGAGATGGAGAGAGCTGCATCTGTCCAACTCTCTCAGAAGGATGTCAATCGATCATAAACAGGTTTTGGCAGATACACTGAATGAATGCCGGCAACTTTATGAAGTACAAACGTGCACAGGAATTGCAGGGTTTTTTCTTACACGTTTAATATTCTGAAATCAGACATGGAAATTTTAAGTATGATAGGATTCAGGAACAGGTGCAATCATATAGAATATAAATATAAATATAAATATAAATATATATATATATATATATATTTATATTTATACATATATCCCATTACATAGTTAACTGATGTTCTTAATGTAAATAGCTACCATTCTAAAAATGCCAGAAGAAAAAATGACTTAATCAGATTAAAACTTTTGTCTACAAAAGTAATAACTTAAACAACGGCTTTTCATTAATGAATCCTACCAGTCCTCGTCCGGTAATAGATCCTCTTCCTCATAAAAGTTAGCCAAACACTTCGTGTCATCAACAACAATGGCACCAGATGCCACTCTGACCGGCACTTCCAACATACCGCTGAATTCCATATTTTCAATGTTGCAATAAATAAGGAACCTATCCACAACACCATCATCTCCGAATCTAAATATATGTTTATCAACCAACCGTCCTTTATCATTCATCATTACCTCTGGTAAGACGCACAAGTACTCTCCACTATAACAATAACAATAACTCACATCTATGGTGTGTCTATTGATCCAAAAAGGCATATCATCCTGATCTTGCTCTTGAAGAGACCATAGCTTCCACTCTCTCTGAAGCATACTGCAATAAATTAAGTTCTAATAGGGAAAGGATAATATAGTTATATTTGGATTAAAAAAAGGTATTGCCGTACTAATTTATAACCCAATTAAAAATAGAATTATGACTATTTTTTATATACTAATTGCAATTAATTTGCAATCAACAAATCCTGAAAGTTTTGATATTAGAAAAGCAAAATGTTCATTCATTCTAAAAGAAATAGTACACAGAAATAATCATTTGAGCATTACATTGACATAAAAAGTCTGTTAAATGACAATTGAACCTACAGTTCTGCAATTAAAAAACGCTTGTGAAATAATATCCATAGAATTCTGCAACGACAGGAACAATTTGGATATGTGACAGTGGAACTGGAGGACAGGAGGTGACTCACCAACAGCTGCTCAGCAGTCTGGACTCAGCAGCAGTGCAACACAGTCACAGTTTCACAGACGTTGAGGAGAAGCTTACAAGAAGCAGGGCGTGGGCAGACATGAGACGACAGAGGAGGCTTCAATTTCAGCTCAGATATAGATTCAGCTCAGATGACAGAGGAGTCTTCTTGCACAGCGACGCGACAGAGATAAGGAAGAAGAACCGAGGAGTCACAGCGGCATCATTGACTCCGACCGAACCGAGGAAGAAGCTGTCAACACAGAGATGGATTCTAGAGGAAGAAGAAGTCACCGATTTGTTTGGAGTCTTTGGACAGTCGTTGGTAGAGTTGCACCGGCGAGAGCTGAAGAGAAATTCTAAGAAAAATGCCCTCAAAACCCTTTCCAGTTGTTTCATTCCAATTCAAATCCGGTCGGGGTATCTAATTAGGTATTTTACTTTCAGGTGGAAATTTAGGGAAATGGATGAACTCTGTCAACTCGTACGATTTCATTGATTTGACCGAGTTGATCGATTCTATCTATTTTTTTGATTTTAATATGATTTTACACATTTATAAACTCTAAAATCATGATTTTAACAACCATGCTTGAGAGCACGAACCACGAAATAAAAATCTTGGTCATAGGTGCTCTACTTCTACCTTGGTTCACTCAGCTTCTCACTAAAAAACACCATCGGTCTCTTTTCTTGGAACAACACAGCCCCAATACCAATGCCACTAGCATCACACTCAACTTCTAAAATTTTGTCGAAGCTACGGAACGCTAAGATTGGTGAAGTACTCAGCTTCTCCTTCACCAAAGCAATGCTCTTGTCATGCTCATCACCCTACATGAACTTGCCATTCTTGAAACACTCTATGATTGGAGCCACAATAGTGCAAAAGTTCTGAATAAAACGTCAATAAAAGGTAGCTAAGCCATGGAAACTCTGAACTTCCGTCACATTTTAGGAGCAAACCAATCACATATGGCTCGAACCGTATTCTCATCCATATGTATGCCTTCAGAGCTCACCACATAGCCAAGAAATAATAAGCTGCAAGTCAAGAAACTGCACTTCTTGAATTGAAAATACAACCTGTTTTCCTGCAAAACAACCAAAACTTGGGGTACATAATCCACATAATTTTCCTCTGTTTTGCTCTAGATATGGATGTCATCGAAATGGACAACGAAAAACTTCCCAATGAACGGTCGCAAGATCTAAGTCATCACCCTCATGAAGGTACTTTGAGCATTAGAAAGGCCAAATGGCATGACAAGCCACTCATAAAGGCCATCCTTGGTCTTGAACTTAGTTTTCCACTAGTCCCCCAGTCAGATACAAATCTGATGGTACCCACTTCGTAGATTGATCTTGGAAAACCACTTCGACCCATCTAGCATGTCCAGCATATCGTCAAGTCGTGGAATGGGAAACATGTACTTCACTGTGATTTTGTTGATGGCGGGCCTATCCACACACATCCGCCAACTTCCATCCTCCTTTGGTATCAACATGGCCAGAACACCGCATGTTCTTAGACTTTCTCGAATATGTCCCGTCTGCAGTAGCTCTTCTACTTCCCCCCTTAGAATTTCACACGTATTCAGACTTATTCGATAGTGTGGTAGATTAGGCAGACTCGCCCTAGGCACTAGATCAATCTGATGCCGAATGTCCCTCATGGAAGGGAGCTCATTGGGCATGTCATCAGTGACTAACTCGTTGAACTCCTCCAACAAAAGTTGTATCCTTGACAGTATCAAAATATCAGCAACCTCCGTTTTATCCTCTACTACTAGTGCTTTCACAACCATGGCATGAACCTGCTTGGACTTCTTGAAATGTGTTACAAATTCATCTTCGCAACTAGCAATGGTTAGAAACGATGACCCCTCTTCTTGAGGCGGTCTTACAGATTCCTTTCGCTCAATAGGTCTCATAACAATTTTATAACCTTGCTAATTAAAATAATAGATATTTTCACTACCTTTATACATCACATCTACATCATACTGCCACGGAATTCCCAATAAGACATGGCTAACATCCATATCGATGACATCACAAGTAACATTAGATCTATAAAATTTCCCAGTTGAAAGAAGAGGCTTACAGGCTTCTGTTACCTTTACCGCGGGTCCCTTCTTGATCTAGCCGATCTTATAAGGAGGGGGATAAGGTTCTGTTGGCAACTTCAGATGCTTCACCAACTGCCTCGGCACAAAATTTTCACAACTTCCACTATCCACGATCAAGTCACAAAATTTCTTGTTAATCGAGCAGTTTGATCGAAAGATGCTGTGGCGTTGGGTGTTGTCCTCCATCTTTGATGCAAATAGCAATCGTTGCACCACGCAATTCACCCTCTCTCCTTCCTCCTCAGCAAAATCAACCCCATCGTATTCCTCTTGCCAATCCTCCACAAACCCCTCCGCCTCATCACATTCTTCCATCACTAAGTGTACATTTCGATCGGAGCATTCATTGGAACGGTGACCTAGTTTGCCACACCAAAAGAACTTGCCTGGCATAGGCCTAGCATATGGGTTGGGAAGCTTAGGAGCGGTTTTGTTGGAGCCACTCGCTTGAGCACCCCCTCCGGTCCTTGGCCCCTTAGCAGTCTTGCTCTTTGTCTGAACGGTATTAACTGTGGCTTGGGTAGCTTTTCCTTTTTCTTGAGCCGAGCTAGACAGCTCATTGGCACCTCGACAGTACCCGGAATAAGTCGGCTTGCGCTAATTTTTGCGCCGCCTTCAACACCATATTATAGGCTTCATCCACGTCCCATAATATTTACAGTCCGATCTGATCTCGAATAGCTAGCAACTCACTACCCTTCCAACTAGTTTAGATTGTTGAGATCAGCAAACCAATTAAATTCAGTCGTGTAATCATACACAGTTTTTGACCCTTGCCCGTAATTCTGATAAGCATGAAATAAATATTGCTCATAATCTTGGGGTAAAAATTTGTTTCTGCTCTAGGTTCGCACAGAATCATTTCCCTACCTCTATCTTTTGTCCTGCAATTGATCCTACTAAACTGCAGCACCACTTTTCAATTTATACGCAATCATTTTTACTTGTTTCGACTTAGGCATCTCCATCATATTTAAAAATCTCTCGACTTCAAAAATCTAATCTAAAAATTCCTCAATAGAAAGATGACGCAGAGCTAGCCCAGGGAGATATTCAGGAGGGCCCACGTAGGTCCAAGAGGCTTCAGGAGAATTTTCAAAACAATCGGGGGTAATCGGGAAAAGTTTCTGGGGTCGAAACGAAAGATTTTAAAAGTTGCAAGAGCTTCCG
>JAOXNR010000013.1:13581354-13591951 GCA_028571225.1 Parsonsia alboflavescens
GATCATTTGAGATTTGGGATCTCGACTTTACCCTCACGCCATATTTGACATTACCATAAAAGCGCTTCCGGTTTTTATGTTTGTCTCCTGCAGTGCCCTACCTTTTGTTTCCCTTCCTTCCATGTTGTAAATTACTATTTTTTGTTTTTTTTTTTTTTGTTTTTTGATCCCTCACACGAACGTATTGACTTCTTTTTGTTCTTCATGGAAATAATAATCAAGTTCATGCGTGATTTGTATTTTATTTGTTTTTATTTTTGTTCCTTTCAAATAAGGAACAACAAATGACTTGAAAAACCCTAGAAAATTCTCACCCTGGAATAAAAATTTCTACCTCATGTAAAGATTTAAAAATGTAATAATTGATTTAAATATATCGATTTTCATTTTAAATTGTTCAAAATTGAATATTTAATTTCTTACAATAAATAATTTTTTTATATTGCTAGTCTCATCATTAACCACTTCCTTAATTCATTTAAAGATTTACATTTACTAATCTAAAAGTCACAAAGGGATAAAATGGTAACTTCGAAAGTCAAATGCACTTCTAATTTTTTTTATCAAATCAAAACAAAAGATTCAATCCTATTGGACAAGAGTATGATACTAGAGTAAGAGATGTCATGTTCGACTCGGATATGTTAAGTGTGGTTAAAGTTCCTGGAAATCTTGCCTATACATTCACAATTTTGACACATTTTGTTCAGATAGGATTGTGTTTGAGATGGTAGTGTTCTTGTAATTTGAGTGAAGTAACATTGTTCCAATATAGAAACTTATATCTTGTCTTGATGGGATCAAACAAATCTGTTCTTTTGTTTGTGAGGCTTTTCCAGCAAACCAAAGAATAAATGTCAAATAGCAAAAGAGACCAACAGCTTCTTATCATTCATTATACTCAGTAGTTTCAGGTGTCATCATCAGAATGTTCTTAATCCTCAATGGTCTAATTACTAGATTCCCAGGTAACAAAATCACCTGATATCCTGTCATGGAATTGGATGTATGACCACTTTCCCAGTAGCTCGGCCTGATTCAAGATAAGAGAATGCTTCAACAAGCCCAGAGAATGGGAATGGTCCCTTTAGATCAACCACTGGTTTCACTTCCCACTCTCTAGGAAGGGATTCAGTTTCTTTAGAACTTCTCCGTTGGATGTGACCACAAATCTCAAACCGGGCGGAGTGACTGCACCGGTTAGGACCACCACACTTCCCCCTTCTTTCACTCCCTTCACTGCTTTCTCACCCTGCCCAGTTAATTTTGAGGAAAGACACAAATATGTGTCAAACAGAAATTTTCAGCAAGACAAAGAAGAAGTCTTTTACTCTTTTCTGCTAAAACTAGTACATTTCCTCAGGATTTGAATTTGAATTTGGAGATTACAGAAGAAAACAACTCTTAGGCCCATTATTTGGATAGAGTTATCTTTACAAGATTCATGTCTACCAGGGCATCAGAAACATGCAGAGATGTATAGAACAATATCCTTAGTAGCCTAACTTCCATTTCTTGCATGGTTTTCCTCATGAGCTAGAACTGAAAACTTTTCAGGAGATTCATTCAAGGCCTAAAAGGCACATAGACTTGATCAATACTATCCCTCAAACACATACACCAACTCTTATAGGAGAGACATTGTTGTAGATTTATGGATGACACCGATGGTGAAATAAGAAATAGGAAAGTCATTCAGCAAAGCAGATTGTCCATATTCAGGGAATTGATTTCCAAGTTCAGCAATTAATTTCTTTGCCCTCAACATTCTATGCGTAAGGTCAAATGATAATGTTATTCATTTTTATCTGAATATATAATAAGTCAGGAGTAGCTACTACTATAGTTATTGGCTTATGTAATACAATGCAATAGAGTGTTCCCTTACCAACTGCATCATATACCACATCGTATTTATCAGGTAGGTCTTCAAAGTTCTGCTTTGTATAATCAATGGCCAAATCAGAACCTAAGCTTTTTAGGAATTCCAATTTTCCAGTGCTGGAAGTAGCTGTCACTTTTGAAGCACCAAAAACATGATTTGCTAGCAGTAAATACAAGGAAATTATTATGACTTTAGTATGAATTTCTAAAGAAGTGGACAAATAAAGTCAAAATGATGCCAATATCCAATCACCCAAGAAAAACTATTTCATATAGAAATGTGCAGCAATCCAGTCAATCGATTTGCTATGGATAATGAAAGTAATATAGGTTCAGTACAGATCTAAATGACTAGGGATCCAACACCACCAGCATCTAACAGAACAAGGATGGATTTCCCTGAAGAAAAACCAGCCCTTTCAAGACCTTCATAAGCAGTCTCAATTGCAAGAGGAAGTCCAGCAGCCTGCACGAAATCAATGTTCTTGGGTTTCAGAGCTAATAGTGTCTCCTCCACAGCAGTGTATTCTGCAAGTGAACCAAACTGCTTACGTCCTTCCAGTGCTTTCTTGTTTATGTCCCCATATACTGCATCCCCTTCTTTGAAGCTTTTTACTTGACTACCCACTTTCACCACAACCCACGCAACATCATACCCAGAACGGTCTAAAACCCAGAAAATATACAAATTAGTAATGCCTGAAAAAGGCCAATCTTTGAATAAATTCAATCTAGTATACCAAGTTTGTACCACACCCAAAGTATAAGAATCTTCATAAGCAGTCTCAATTGCAAGAGGAAGTCCAGCAGCCTGCACGAAATCAATGTTCTTGGGTTTCAGAGCTAATAGTGTCTCCTCCACAGCAGTGTATTCTGCAAGTGAACCAAACTGCTTACGTCCTTCCAGTGCTTTCTTGTTTATGTCCCCATATACTGCATCCCCTTCTTTGAAGCTTTTTACTTGACTACCCACTTTCACCACAACCCACGCAACATCATACCCAGAACGGTCTAAAACCCAGAAAATATACAAATTAGTAATGCCTGAAAAAGGCCAATCTTTGAATAAATTCAATCTAGTATACCAAGTTTGTACCACACCCAAAGTATAAGAATTTCAAGTGTGACGGGACATAGAAGAGGGATAAATAATGTATTACCGGAAGAGGTGAATCAGAGGCCTTGAATTTGCCTTGTCTCCTCTTGAAATCAACTGGATTAAGAGCAGTAGCAGCTACCTTTATCAAGACTTGATCATCTTTAACTTCTGGAACTGTAACATTATCATCAATATTCAAGACTTCAACTCTTCCATATTCACTGTAAACCCAACGCTTCATTGAAGATGGTACAGAGGTGGTAGTAGAAGCTTCAACAGCAGTAGGTGCAGACTGTGAACTAGCCAAGATTCTGAAATTTGACCCCTGAGCTAATGTCCCTTTCTGAACTCCAAAATTCGGCCTTCTGCTGAGCTTCACTCTGAAGGTAGAAGACGCCAAATGGGCTTCTCTGTAGAGTAGAGAATCAGGAGCTTGAAGTGGTCTAACTCTGAGCTGCAGAGTTACGGAGGAGAGCAGTGCTTCCATGGGCTTCAACCGTAATACCTGTTTCTCTCTTTTGCGACGTCCCAAGCTTTCTTTTTATCTGAACTTTTCGTTACATAGAGGACAGACATTTGTCGACCTTTCTTTCTTCTTCTCTCAATTTGGTGGCTCCAGAAATTTCCCCAATTTCCACTTTTAGTCCAACAATTAATTTATGGTTTACACACTGCTCTTCATTTGACAACTCTAAAAGTTCTGCCACGTTATAGTTTTTACTCTTTTTTATTATTAATAAGAAAATTTTAATTAAAATTACATTCATCTATTGAACTATTAAACTTTTCACTTCAGCTTTTGTTGTAACTTTATGTATGTGCATGATTAGCTGTATATTCTGAAGCTCATTTGAGGAAATGAAACAAACACTAATCATAATTCTAGTGAAGAAGAATGTGACTGTGTCTTTGTGATGATAAGGAACTAACTGAAACAATGACTTTATCATAAATTAACAGAAATTCTACAGAACCATAAGGACGGTAGCAAAATTATCTGCAAATTCAAGGGCTAAGTCAACAACCTTCTTCGAGGATGCTTTGTGTTTCTCCTTCTCAAGGTCCGTCTTTCTTTAATATCAGTAAATGCTCTGTCTTCATCTATACTTTCCTGAGATGGTTTTTCTGGACCTTCCAGGAGTTCACTGCTGGAGCACCTAATTCTGGCTGCTTCAGCAATCAAATCATTGATTATTGTCTCTGCAGTTCTTGATGCAATTCCTCTAAGATACCATGAAATAGGTGGTGGTGGAAGAATAGCAGGCTCTAGGAGCTGCTCAAAGCTCACTTTTGAAGCAAGCCTTCCTTTGCCTTCAGTACAAGTAATATAATCTTCAACAGTTTTTGGTTTGAAGCGATCACATAATTTTTCATCAATAAATAAAGGTTCTATTTTCCAGCATCCATCAAATCTTTTCATGAATCCCATCTTGATTTGCTTGAACTTCATCTAATAATCATGAAAATCAAGCAGGAGACATCTATTAGAAGACATACAGGACGTGAGTGTAAGGGAACAGCTTCATTTGTACAACAAGCATAGCAAGTGTTATGCCATTAACCATAGATATCTTGCCTACTAGTAAGAGGTTGAGACATGCCCCTAGCTGGGAGGTTTAACTACTACTTTATTCCCTAAGAAACATGAGCACCCCCTTTAGGTCATAATTCAACTGTCTAATGAAACTTAAGATAGTAGTAAGAGCCAAGAGGTTGAAACATGCCCCAAGCTGGGAGGTTTAACTAGTACTTTATTCCCTAAAACATGAACATCCACTTTAGGTCATAATTCAACTGTCTAAGGAAACTTAAAGATATAATGTTTCTCAACAAGCAACAAACACGATTCAGTCATCAATGTAATACAAAAATTTGGGACCAAGGATAAATGGAAATTCAATATCACTTTAAATGAAATGTGTAAAAAAAAAAAAAAAAAAAAAAAATCACCTTTAAAGAATACACTCTAACGTACTCCGCAACTGATAGAAAAATGGTAAGAATATCTCATACATTAGGGTAAAAGAAACAACATGATGGCTTCCTTCTACATTGCTCATAAATCAAGCAAATGGCAAGATAAGAAATTCACCAACTTTTAGCTGTTGTGAAAGATCAATTCGTTCAAGCCCCTTGATTAATCAAATTTGGATGAAAACATAAATGAGAACTTCCAATTAAAATAAACGTTAAACAATTTAATCCACAATAATCACTGTCCTTACTGAGTGATCTGCTCTGTTCTGATCCACTAAAATATGAACTGAAATGGTTCCTGACCACCAAAGAAACCTCCACAGTGCTGATTGCTCCAATTCAACTACTTGCCGTAATCCTTCATCAACCAAGACCTTTCTTGACAGTACTTCCTGATAAATATATCCAAATCAACGAGATTCATAATAAGCATATTACTAGAGAATGAATTCCTGAAGATAGCTTTTAACTCAGTTTAAATAGCTCTCACTATTAGCTTGAATTGGCATATCAGTTTGGAATGGAAAAGGAGTGAGAACAGCCAATCTAACTAACCTTAACATTCTTGAAGACTCTTCTATTATCAGGATCAGTAATAATGTTATATATGGCATCAGGGGGCAGCCCAACATCAACAGCAACATTCAGGTTGCAAAGGGAGCCTTTAGGCACACTTACCTACAAGAATATTGATCACCAATTCGGGACTTAATTTCATAAAAGATCTCATCTTTATTGAATGCCAGTCAACAAGGACTGAGCCAGCAAACTACATAATCAGAAGAGCATGTAATACTTCGTCTCAACCTGTGCAAGTTAGAGCAAGTCAAGGTTCTAAAGTAATTGTACTACCCAAATACAAACATCTAAAAGACATGACTACTCTTTGAATGCCTGATCACATTTCAGTTAGAAAGCTAAAAAGTCCACCAAAAGAAAAAAATTACAAACTTCTAAAGCACTGATACTTCAGCCTACAGGAGAAACTAAACCAGATGAAACATTTTCCAGATACATGCAGGACAGAAATGAAAAATCAATCATCTAAACTAAAGGCAGAACAAACACCGTTATCCTGCAGCTACATGCACAATAATTTCATTCATCAAACTGGTAAGCAACCAAAGAAAAATGTTTAACCAACTTCTTTCATCGAGACTCTTTCTGACCTTTATCTCCGGAGAAGGTTCAGCAAAAATGGGATTTTCTTTCCAAGCTTGCAGTTGTTTGTCCACATTGACATCTAAGGTGGTTGATGAACCTTTGTTACTCCACCCAGTGAATGCTGATTGTGCACCATTGACATCTTTCTTCAATGTCTTAAAGCGCAACTAGTGTGGATTCAGAGGAGCAACTGTTGGTATTCTGATTTATGATTCACAAGTATTTTACAGTAATTTGCAATATATTTGGAATGAAAATATACTTACCTCAAGATAATTCTTCACTTTCTCTGGAAAGTTCCCAAAAAAGCTATGAAATGCTGAACCAGTCACAGACAGATGTTCCGTGCTTTTAATCTCTGGTGTATCAGCATGTGGTAGAGGCATTTCATCCTGAGCCCTCATTCACATAAGCCAAAATGATTTATGTAGGCTAGTCTTCAAGCCAATATCATATATAAAATGATAATCTCTAATGTCTGCAAACAGTTTCCTTTTTTAAAAAAATTATAGATGCATCTATTTTCCACAACAATCGATCTTGACAGAACTTGAATTTCTCAAGCAGATGACATAATATTTTCATATAACATCTGAATGTTTTTTTCCACAGAAAAAGCATCCATCTTTAAGAATCCAAAAGGAAGACCCAAACACTGCACATACTGCATACAGACTCATTGGAAAAAAACCCTCTATTTTATCTATGAATTCAAGCACTAGACCCATAAGCTTACATAAAAATCAAGGCATAAGAGTTGAGATGAGCGTAACAAACCATATTTGCGAAACAATTGGAAGCTACATCAGACAGAATATGCTAAAGAGTGAAGAAAAAGACAGAAATTACCAGAGATGAGAAGAAAACTTCAAACTTTGAGATTTGGGTGTGAAAGGAAATAAAGGCAAATGCTTAACTCACTTCGTCTGGCATGGTCGATTGTGTATTGGGGAGCGTTTTTCTGTTTACAAATGGCTCCTTATAAAGACTTCAGCACGTTGTTCAAACAATGAGATGGGTGTAGTGACCCAGTTTGGTAACGATCTCCAGAACTCCATTTTTTTTTTCTCTGAAAAATTTGAATAAAAAAATTCGTTTGACTCATGTGTTTTAAAAAAATAATTTTTTAAAATAATTCTCTTAATATTGTTTTTAAAATAACTTTTTGATTTTTTTTGTTCTTTTTGTTTCTTTTCCAAAAAAATTTTATCCCCTAGTATAAAAATGTTAAAATTATTAGAGGTTATTCATTGCTATCTGTTAAAATATTTTCTAAAACCTTTTATTATTATTATTTAAAAATAATTATTTTTTATGCTAATTTTTAAATTATTTTATTTTATTTTTTTTAAAAAAATTGTTTTTTCAAAAAAAAAATCCTTCCTTTTGTATTTCATAATTTTTATTTATTTTTATTTAAAGTTAATTATATTATTAATAAATTTAATTCTATTCATAAAGTAATATTTTTTTTTTTTGGTTAATTCCTTTGTCAAATATTTATATAAAATCTTGTTGAGGATTTTATATCGAAGTAAGTATTTTAAAGAAATCAATGATAATTTTAAAAAATTTTAAATTAAAGCAAAATTTGTTATAAAATTAGAATTTGACAAATAAGTTTTTTTTCCTTTTATTTCATAAAATAGTTTTATAGAATTATTTCATAAAAAAATTTTTAAAGAAAAAAATAAAATAAAAGCAAGACCGAACAGACTCTTTTAATTTTTCATTTTACTTTTTAAAAATTACACTCCCTTAATAGAAAAAAAAAAGGGTAAAAATAGTCTATATTCTTCAATTACTTAACTTTTTAAGTGGTTATTACGATGAAATGGCCTTATTAACACTATGTCCCCTCATTAAAATTCCAATATCTCCCTCTCTTCACCCCTTCATTTTCATCCCAAAACCTTAGGAAAACAAACAGATACCTCCTTTTCCCATTCAAAAATTATTGAATATTTAGAGTTTTCTAATATTTACAGGAAGGATATATAAATAAAATTACAAGTAACTTAATTAACTATCATTTTTTAATATGCAAAGTGAATAAAACCATTCATTGAAGTTTTATTCTGGACATTCAATTATATATGGAGGGGTTTTTTTTTAAAAAAAAAATATTGTATTTTTAATTTTGCAATAAATGTATGAAAAATAAGGAAATTCAATATATTTAATAAAAAGATATATATATTTAAATATATTTTATTGGTTAAAAAGAATGTGTGTATTTTATTAAATATTTATATTTTTTCTTGTGAATTTTAGTTACTATATAGAAAATTTTATAGAAATTAAATAAGATATTGAAAAGTTTTTTGTTTGTAAAATTAAATTCAAAATAAAAATATCAATATTCTATGCATTTAATAAAAAAATAATAACTTATTAGAATCTAAAAGGATTTATTGGAGAAAAAGAAAAGTCTCTTAATATGATGATTCTAAATATAGAGAATGGTTAATGAGATTTTTTATTGAAAATATATTTATTTTTATAAATAAGACATTCAATTATAGACAAATTAAAACAGAAATAAAAATATTCAATTTCGAATTAAGAGAGAACATGATATGATATGTATTTTTGCGTAAATGAACTTTATATTCTTATTATTTTATTTAAATATAACTAAAAAAATTTCAGTTATAATAATATGGAAGATTAGTAAAGAGAGTTAAGGTCAGAAATAAAATAAAATATATTAGGACTAAAAAAAGTAAAATAATTGAAAACTATTATAATCCAAAAATAAAATAGAAGTTGGAAGACTAAACTAAAGAGGAAGTAGCTTAATTTTTATAAAATTATTTGTCAAGACGGAGAGAGCAAATATAAATAAATATAAGAATGAGAGTAGACATAGATAAATATAGATCAGTATTTTGTTGGAAAAGGGATGATCCAATGAAATACAAGAAAAGAAAAGGAGCTTAAAAATAGGAATGTGACACTTGAAACCAGAACCCCAGCACCCCATTTATCTAAGAATGCAAAGAGGATGAAAAGATTGATTGCAGTGAGAGTGGGAGCAAGAATAGAACCAATTTACGGTGTATATTTTCTTTTTGCAGACTTCGCAGTTCAGTACTTTCTGGGAGTGTGGGCTGACTGAGTGACATCTCAAGATCAAATCAGGATGTTTATGAACCTTGACATCACTGGCATTTCGAGGCATCAGAGCACATTGCCCGTGTAAATAAACCCCACAATCAACACAGCCGAATTGAAAAGAAGACCAACCAACAGCATCGCCACATGCAATGCACCGAAAATAATTATTTCCTTCCAATTCCAGAATAATGCCAATAGGAACAAGTGGGTGGGAATGAGCTTCGTGCTTGAACAAAGTTCCGGCAAGTAGGCTGGAGTATCGGATATTATATTCCTCTAAGCTTTTCATGGGCAAATTGATAGCTCCAATCTTGTCTTTTGCAGAAACTCTATAGATTTAATTGAACGTTAACACAGCAAAAAGATTAGTGATTGAGAAATTAATGAATAAAAATAATCATGTAGATCAGAAGAAAGATTAATGCTTACAAGTCATGAGAGTCTGAAGAAGAAGATGTTACAAATCTGGATGATGAGCCAAAATTTTGGGAGCGGATACCACATAAGTAGCATAAATAGAAGAAGTCACAATCTCCACATTCAAAGGCCAACTCACAATGCAAATCTCCTTCACAAAATGAGCAAAATGGATTGAATCCCCCTCGAAGGATAAATTTGAGTACATGCCTATGGTTCAGCACTTTGAGAGTCGCCCCAAATTTGATATTTCTAAATCTCCAGAGTTCTGGAATGCACTTAGGGTGGAAAGATCTATCGCATTCACGACAATGATATAACCAACATTTTGGGTGCATTTCATACTCGCAAATCTCACAGTATACAGGGTGTCCATCAAATTGATCCATCAAGGTGAGAGGATGATCGTCTTGTTTGAAACCTCCAAAGTTAGTAAGGCGGGGGATAGTTCTTGGCAAAAGAGCACATATGTAGTGCAGGAGATATGATCTGCATTTCGCACGGTTGCAACCAAAGTAGTAATGTAAACCATACAAAAATTTCCGACAACTATTGCAGTGACCCATTATCTGACCATATCCATCCATTTTCTCAGATTTATTCATTCCCGCAAGTTGGTGATCAGGATGAGCTTCATGCTCAATGCGACCAAATGTAGCTAATATGGCACACTTGAGATCAACACGAAACTCGCAAACTTGACAGTTGTATGAGAAGCCATTGCATATTAAGCGGCAGATTTTGCATAGGAAGTAAGACCAGGAGCAGTTGAGCTTCCGGAGGACAAGCTGATGAGGATCAATATTGGGAAGCAGAATCTCTTTAGGCAATTGTGCACAGGAAGAATGGAGGAAATAATTGCATTCCTCGCAGCTATAATATGAATCACATGAAACTGGTAGAATACAAGCGTCACATATCAAATTCAACTCTGCT
>JAOXNR010000013.1:13592051-13613719 GCA_028571225.1 Parsonsia alboflavescens
CCGCCGCCACCACCGTCTGTTGCTGGGGTCTCACTTTTCTTTTTCTTGCACAGCATCAATTTTCAACCATGGCATATGTCTGTCTGACATCTCAGTGAAAATTTTGTCTGTGACATAATAAATATAGATTTTGCAGTTCCATCCTTTCCCCCCCCAAAAAAAAAAAAAAAAAACCAATTTTGTTATGCATTAAATGCATAAAATATTTATTTGAATCAATCACACTACCAAGGTAAATAATTTTTATTTTTACATTTTAAATTAAATATTTTTATTTTATTTGACCTATTAAAAATAAATTTTTTAATAAATAATTTTATTTTTAATTTAGGATGTAATTTCACTTAATTTAAGGAATTTATATATACTTACTCATAGTCCCAACTCCCATTATATATTAACTAGGATAATTAAGTTTTTATTCTTCTTAAATTTAACACATTCTTTGATTTTTATATTAAGTCAACAAATCAAAATTCAAATCTAATCGAATTCAAATATGTTGACCTTGGATTTGACTCATTTATATTTTCTTAATTTTGGGTTCAAGCTCTATCTTTTTAAGTCTGAATATTCAAATTTGAGTTTGACGATTAAAATACATAAAGACTATGTTCAAATTTGGGCTCCACTAAATATGGTAAAAATAATAAAAAAAAAACCTTGAATTTGGACTCATTTCTATATCTTAAGTTAATTTTTTAAAAATTTAGAAAAATCATAAATATTATATAAAAAATAAAAAATATTATATATACTTAAAAAGTTATATTATGAATATATTTAAAAGTTCATTTAAACTAACAATTTTAACGAATCGAATATATAAAAGTTTTATTTGTACCCACTATTTTTTAACTGGATCAGACTGGTTAGATAATGAATCGATCATCAAATCAGTTCGAAAGAGGGTATTGAACCGTTTTTTATCAAAACTGTTCTCTAAATGAAAAATCAGGATAGATTGATTAGTTGAACTAGTGAACGGGGAATCTAATGCTAAATCGATCGATTTTTCAAAAAATTCAAATTGAGGTCAAATTTATTCAAATTTCAATGAAAAAATTTTAAATATACTTTAATATTAAATCATTCTTCAATTGAATTATAAATTTACTCATTTAGTTATTTTAAAATAAAAAAATTTACTTAAAATATACTTCATTATTAAATATTAATAAATAAATAAAATATATTATAATCTTCAAGCTTTACAAATACTAAAAATTAGAATTTGTAAATTCTATAAGATAGAACTTATGATTATTAGTTAAAAAAAGTTATTAATATCATATTTATAAATTTAACTTCAATATTATTGTATCATGAAACTATTATATCTTATATTATTGACAACAAAAAATATATAGATAAGAAATATAATTTTTATTTTTTATATAATATTACAGTTTTAATAACAGTTGAATCATTAAATGGTGAACTGATAACTTTTCTAATTCGATGTCCAATTTGATTTTTAAAGCATTACTTAAATTAAATTAAATTAAATTGAACCAAATTTAAGCTTTTACGAAATCAAATCCATCGTATGCTTTCAAAGGAAATATTATTTCTAATTCTAATTCAAAAGAAAAGGACTTTGTGCATTTCTTTAACCTCACATGACTAAAAATTCCAAGTGGGCTATTATGAGCAACATAGGAAAGGATTAAAGGCCTAAAGACAGAATTACAAATGGGCTTATGTTGTTTAATGGGCTGAAATTCCCTTTATTAAATTGGGCCTACTTCCCTATTGAATTTTTTTTTTCTTTTTTCATAGTTTTGGAGTTCATTTAAGACACATTAGATTTCTTGGAATTCCGGTCACAATCTTTAATTCTTCAATTGAATTATTAACTAAATATATCATTAATGGATGTAGAGAAAAATTTAACCATAAAAAGTGTATCATTATTGAGCAATTCATCATAGATATTTTTTTATTTTAAATTATTTTTTAGAGGTGACTCACAACAAGTTTGCACGCGCACCTGTTCCATTAGAAACTACCATTATAGACTATATGCAATTAGATGGAGAGATTAACTAATAATAACAGTGGAATGCTTATTCATCTGAATCTTTTCCCAAACACAAGTTCGCATTTCTAGCAAGAAAAAGGGAAAGCAGCATACTTTGCAAATGCAGCCAATCCAAGAATCAAAAGGGGCATCAGAAATGGAAGAAGTTTGATGATAATTGACACAACTGATGATGATGATTTTCCCTTCTTATCATCTTCTTCAGGCACCTTGGGAATGATAAATGTAGGAGCAGGAGGTGCAGCAATGGAGGTTGGCTTGGTTGACGGATCAACTTCTGCAACATAGTATTCATCCAGCATTAGTCTTGCAGCACTTCCATGGCCTGCAGCCTCAAATTCTTCACTTGCATCCTTGCCTGAGATTAATCAGGCTAAATATTAGTCTGATTATGCTGTTTCCATTTAAATACCTGTTGACTTATACACAGGAACAGAAAGAAAGAGTATCATGTTAGACCTGCAGATTCCAGCAACACATCGCCACCGCCGGGATGATCATCCAAGAAGTTTGTAACATTGTATGCCTACATTTCATTTCCAAAGGGCTTCTGTCCATTAGTCCATTTGAATAACAAGCAATTTTCAAGAATATATATCAATCATACAGAGATAGCAAAGTCTTGATGGGCTTGCTCTATTACTGATAATCTGCAGATTTTTCGTATGATTCTGCAAAGCAATTGCAGAGATTGTTGTTGGACAACCTACTATATAAGTACTTGAAATAATAATTTCCTAATCCAAGAATGTTTCCCATAAAAGAAAAGGGCTAATGGGATCTTTAGCAGCCTACCATATTTCATAATATCTGGATCCCAAAGAAAGAAAATAGGGAAGCTCCATTAACGGAATTCAAGAACTTCAAAATAGAGATCTATCATAACCATGTTGTGGGCAATGATAAAAATGGGAACCCTATTCTTGAAATTTGACAGTTTTCTATGAAATTGGGAGGTTCTTTAAGCTAATAAACTCGAGTTTTTAAGGTAAAGAAAGAAAGAAGTGGTACCTTTCCATCAATGATTATCCAGCAATCTTTGGCAGTGTTATGAAGAGAAACTTCACCATAGCTGCAAACCTTGTTATCAATTCCCATACCCTTTTTCCCTTTGCCAAATCAGTTCTTTAATAACAGTCAAATTCTGCAACTTCTCCCCAGCCCTGAAAAATGATCAAGAGGAAGACAAGACAACAGATGATTTTGAAGAATTTCTTGAATCAAATTCTTGACAGAAGACTGAGTTATATAATAAGTTAGTTTTTGATGAGGGAAAGAAAGAAGTCCAAGCGATGAAATTGATGATTTTCTTAATAAATTCCTGTTCCTGTCTTGTTCTGATTGATACCTCATCTCGTTGATGATGAAAACAACCCAAAAAAGGACTAATCAGTGCTGCTGTTCAAGAATATGAATATATTACTCCCTCCATCCTCTATTTTTATTTTAAATTATCCAAAACTAAACCTATCATTTCCTAAATTAATTAAAATTTTGTTAATAAAATGATATTGTTAGGTTTAAAATAATTAAATCATTTAATTTTCTTAAAATTTGTATAAATAAAAAAGGAGGGAATAACATAATCTAATGAATTATAACTTTTATTTTTTTTAAAAAATGTGGATTAGAGTCGGCAAAGAATTGAATTGACAAATGACATTCAAGAAATCCATTCTTTTAATAATTTTGAAAATTAAAAATCTTTACCGTCAGGTTGAGTCTTTATAATCGCCCTTGATGGATAAAGACAGACTTCCGCAATGGAAGAGTCAAAACGATTTAAGGGAGCATACGAGAGACCTGGAGCGAGGGCCAGAGTTGCTAGATTTAAGGACCTGCAACCAATTACAAGGATAGATGCACAGACGATATTGTCCATTAACACATCTATTTTCAGCATAAAGCTTTCTGGAGTACTTTTGCTACCGCAAATTCCTGCAAGAGATCATGAACTCGACTTGCATCAACTCCGCCTAAGGGTCTTCTTTTGGAAACTATAACAAGGCTTCTACGGATAAGGCTATCCAAAATATCCTCTGGGCTTCTTAATTCACCCTCTTCTAGCTGGACAATGGAGGGGATGGTTACTGCTCAGAAATGAGTCAATGATGTATTCTGTTTGATATGCCATATCCAGAAAGCGAGTCCATTGGCTTTGAAGCTCCTCACATTGGCTAGGCTGCTTTGTAATTCTTTCGAAATCTTCCCATGTGGACAATACTCCGTTCTTACTATTTCAATGTGGCGCTTTAATGGGGCAACTGAATCAACCTTACTAGTTAGCAATTCCTTTAGATTCTGGAACAGAGAACTAATAAAGCCCTGTCCATTAGTTCTAGGAAAGTCAGACCTCCATGACTTTGGAACATATGATTCATAAATTTTTCCTATATCTGCTTTTGCAATCTTAAAATTTGCGACCAAATCTGTAACTTTCCTTTCCAGTTCCAGTTCCAGTCATATCTTCATTTTTCACATCATCACTAAGTGAGTATATAGCACATCCAGTGTCAACGATAACTGCATTCACAGACTCAAAGAGAGAATTGAACATCTGATCATGCTCAGGATGCTCTTCCGGTGATTTACTGAAAGCAAAAAATGTGATCACCAATCGCAATTCCTCCAGCAGGGATAAAATGTTATCTTTGGTAGAAGTCTTGAAATGGACTTTGAAAGCTCCATTATATGGTCTTGCAGAGAATCAATGAAGCTCAAATCCAATTGATCCAATACAGAATCTCCTTTTGCTGATTTTGATTCATTTAGAGCTTTGGAATAGATCCCTTTGACATTCGGTTGTGCAGGACTAAAGTTTTGTAGCTGAAATGAAAGAAGCCTTTCATCTCATTCATAGTGCGATGATTCACATTATCAATGACACAATAAAGAAAAAGAAGACATGTGATATTGACTGCCAGATATTCAGAATGGATAAGGAGATCTCTCAATTTCTGAAGTTTACTACACCTCTTTGCAGTAAAGCCAAGAAGATTTCTAAAAAATTTCAGGTTCTTATGAACAGCTTCAAGTTTGTCTTTCAAAGGAGCAACAAGTTGAATGACATTTCACTAGAACTTCAATATTCAATGGGAAGGAGTTCGGATTTTCCATAACAACTTCATCATTCATGCCAGTGATGAATCTTGGGGATTTGGAAATTATGGTGTAAACTTCTTGGACATCAGGCTTCAAAAGTTGAAGCCTTGACAGCACACTAGATCACACTGTCCATATTCATTGGCAAGCAATAACATTTTTTTGGTGAAACCAGGATATTCAAGATTTTCGTGTCTGACCAAAGCCCTTGGAGGTCCTGATCTGCACATTGGGATGCACCTTGGATATGAGTTAGGAGAATTTTCAATTTTCCATCTTCAACATCCCACAGCCTTTGGCAACTGAGAAAGATCTTCAGACAGCATACTCTCAGTCTAAGAGCTTTTACCTTACTTTCTAGAGGGCATAGCAATTCCAAATTAGTCTCCAGCAACCTCAATTGATCTTCTGCAAAATGAAGATAGAAAACTTATCTACCTGGCTTAATTTAAGAAGAAAAATATCAAAGATTATCTCAAATGGTTGAAACTCGTACCACTTGAAGAGAGAAAGAAATTTAAAACATCAAATCAATAATGGAAGTCTTACAAATTGCAGACATTTCCACATCACCTGAAGAAATATGGAGCCTTTGGGATCCATTAATCAATGTTTCTGTCTTATCCTTTGAAATAACTGGATAAGCAGTCACAGTACTCTTTATCTTTGCAATGATTTGTTCAGGGAGATTGCTCCTTGAAGTGTTGTGTGCCATCTTGTTTCGAAGATATTCGAACTCCACTTTTATCATCTTAATTTCTTGAATGAGAACAAACATCCACAAATTGCAGCTCCATAATGTGCCCAATTGCAGTTTAAAGGATAAAATAGGACTTTCAATCTCATTTCTGATGTCAATTAAACGCATCATTTGAATTTCAAGTTCTTTATGCTCAAAATGTTGATTTGCAGTCAAGTTTCTGAAAGCTTCAATTAGGAACGACATCTCCTCTTGCATCACATCATTCTGAGTTCCAGAAAGACCCTTGGGAATTGATTCCTCAGAAATGTTGAGAGAACTTAAATCCATAATTGCCTTCAATATGTTCTTTACGGAATGAACTATGCCCTGTGCATTAGTTCTTCAAACTTAACCTTTGGCCTGCATGACTTTAGAACATACATGTTAAATTTTTTTTGGCATCCTCCTTGCAAGTCTTTACAATGTCCCCCAATTCTGAAACTGCAATTTTCAACTCCTTGGCCTCTTCTGTATTCTGCTCATTTTGATGGAGCATGTAAATAACACATCCCATGTCAATGAAAACATCTTTGATGCGCTCTAGGAAATAATTGGAAGTCCTTTAAAGCTTAGGAATCATTATGTGGGGAAACTGGATAACATGTGCGTCTGGGGATTTATGCAGTGCAAACATATGGTGAGAAGTCGCAAGTAATGATACAGGGATAAGATTTGGTCTTTGTTAGATGCAATGAATCTTAGGTTAGAGTCTGGAAGCTTCAATGTTGATGCAGGATAATTTTTGATTTTCTGCAGCTCTTGATTGATCGGCTCAATCGGAAACAGAATTTGTCCAAGTTGGTTTTCGAAAACTTGATGAGAATGAAGATTAGATGTTTTCCATAATCATTCCCAAATTAGGTGCAGTTGAATTTCACTTCTTGGCAATACGAAAATAGAAGAAAACAAGGAATCAAATTTTCGTTCTATTTAGGAAATCAAAATAAAGAATTTGAAATAACAAAGTCTCATTATAACGAGACTCTAAAAACAACTTATATAGGGTAAAAACCCTAAACCTAATAGCAAACGGAAAGGGAATAGGAAAACCAAAGGGTGTTAACATAAACCTAATAGTAATAGTTAACCCTAAATCACTCTCACATCTCCCTTTGCAGGACTGAGATTCTGAATCTCAGTTGAAAGATGCACTTTCATCTCATTCACCATCTGGTCATTCATCTTTCCACTGACATCTTACTTGCAAGAAATACAGAGAGAGTTATGAGATCTTTCAATTTCTCCGGTTTACTGCACCTTTTTGCTGTGAAAGCAAGCAAGTCTCTCAAAAATCTCAACCCATTTTTAGCAGCTACAAGTTCTTCCTTACAGGACTAACCATTTCAGCATAATTGTAGGAAAACATAGAAGTTTTGAAACTGGAAGTTCACACTTCATTGATCTTTGAGGTGCTTGTTTATACAACTTGGTAGAACAGAAAAAACATCAAAAGTGCAGAAATATCTGCTGCACATTATTAAACAGAAACTTCATAGGAAATGGCTTAAGACTAGATCAATCCTAAAGACTAGGACTACTTGAACAGAAGCCTGACTTATTCAATGCCACATCAGCAAGAAGGCTTGTGCACCGAGATGTCTGTCAGAGCTTTGAGCTCTAACTTGACTGTCTTCATATCCTCGAATACATTAAACAGCCCCAACTTGTGACAGTGGAGGGGATGGTTCCTGCTCAGAAATGAATCGATGATAAACTGAGTTTGATATGCAATGTCCAAAAAATGAGTCCATTGACTTTGAAGATCAACACTTTGGTTAAGCTGCTTTGAAATTTCAAAGAAACCTTCCCATAGGGACAGTACTCCTTTTGAACTATTTCAATGTGATGCTTTAAGGGGGCAACTAAATCTACTTCGGTATTCAGCAACTCTTTTAAATTCTGGAAAAGATAACCAATAAATCCCTGTCCATCAATTCTTGGAACGTTTGACTACAGTGACTTTGGAACATACAGTTCATAATAATTTCGTTATTCAACTCCAATTCCCTACCAGTCTTTCTGGTTTGATCTTCATCGTTGAGCAAGTAAATAGCACATACAGTGTCAATGATCACAGCATTTATTCGCTCAAAGAGATAGTTGGAGTTTTGATCTTGAACTGACTACTCATCTGAAAATTTATCCTCTACAAAAATGTAATCAGAAATTTCATCTCCTCCTGCACGGATGATAAAACTGTGAAACTAAGATTAGCATCCTGTACATTATCTCCTAGAGAATCAAGAAAGCCCAAGTCAAATTCATCCATCACTCGTTGTGCTATGGTTGAAGCTTTTAGATTTCTCATATAGATCTCTCTAGCATCCGGATTTGGTGGACTAATCTTTTGTAGCTTAGACAAAAGATGCATTTTCAACTCTCTCAGCTTCCCTTCTTTTCATCAATGCAACACAGATAGAAGATGCATGACATGTTATCCACCAGAAGCTCAGCATGAATTATGAGATCTTTCAAAGTTTCAAGTTTCCTACACCTTTTTGTTGTAAATCCAAGAAAATTTCTCAAAAACCTGATTCTCTTCTGGGCAATTTCAAGTAGTTCCTTCAAAGAGTCCACCAGTTGAGCATAACATTTCAGCAAATCTTCAATATTGTGCAGGAGGGAGTTGAGATTTTCCATGACAGATTCATCACTCAGTCTTTGATATTCACACTTGGAAAGTATGGAGTAAACTTCTAGGATATCAGGCTTTAATTGCTGAAACCTTGCAAGAACACTAGAAAGTAAATAATCCAAATTCACTGGTGAAACTTCGAAATGTCTACCCTCCTAAGCCATTTGAGGTCCTGTTCTGCATCTTGGAACACGCTACGGATGCTCTTTAGGTGAACCTTCAATTTTCCATATTCAATCTGCTTTACATACTTTTGATCTTCTTTGAGTAACATTGCAATTCCTCTACTGTCTAATGGTTGTTGGCAAGATCATTGAATCAATAACTCACACCTGACAGAAAGGTTGAAAACTTGTAAAACACGAGAGAACTATAAGAACGAATGAAATGAATTACTGCTCTTGGCTCTTAGGAGTTCTCTGAATGTGAATTAGAGTATGAATATTTCTAAGATGTGTCCTAAAAATATTTGCTTTTAAAATGTATGCATGTTGAAAATTTTTTTCACTTTAGCAGGTGTGGACTTATCAAAACTGTAATCCACAGAATAAGCAAATATTATCTGCATTTTCACTGATATATTGCATCTCCATTTAGGGAATTGATGGTGCTCGGTTGGAGAAGATCCTTGAAATGGTATCTACTATTCTAAATAATAACTCAATACCTGGTGAGTGCTACTTCATACCATTTTCTATTGCTCAGTCGAACAATATTGCCCTTCCATTTTCTACGCACACTTGTATTTACTCTGATAGACAAAAAAATCACATCCCATTTGCAGTTGATAAGAGTGCAATAGTCCTCTGTGGTATTCGAATAGGGACTCCTGCAATGACTAGAAGAGGTTTTGGCGAAAGGGAGCTCGTGTCAGATGCGAACTTCATTCATGAGGGTGTGCAACATCGCGATAGAAGCAAAATGATCTACTCCAGATTCTGAGCTTCAAGATATCAAGAAATACAAGACATCTGATGATTTTCCTTCGAAAGATCCGGTTTTCGATTTACAAAACAGAGTTGAGTCCATGACAACTCAGTTCCCTTTGACTGGTGTATAAGCATATCTACATAACATAATCAGGATGGTATCTTCTACAGTGTTATTTATCAGCATCTGTGTTATATGCAGTTCAACACCAGTGCACCAATTTTTTTCCTTTTGCAGACTTTGTGATTTCCCATTTCAGGATGGAATTCAGCAAGCAATAGCTAATCGTGAAGCTGCTCTAAGTCTAGAGAAGTCATTGAATCTTTTCTATGGTTCCGTTCCTTTTCTTTGAATTTTCTTTCATGCCAAATGTTGGTGAACCATTCATTGACGAGTTTCAAAATAAAACCGCATATGTGAAATAAACCTCATACGTGCATCATTATAAAAAAATTACCTTTACTAGGTGCAACTGTAATGGTTGAGGATTTTCATTGTACTGTTTAGATTTGCTCTGCCGAACACCTTGTATTCTGAGCGGGATCTCACGAGAAGAAGGGTATGAAGGTAATCATGAAAAAAAGAAAGAATTTTGTGGGCAAATTAGAAAATTATCAAGAATAATGGCACAATTGCAACATGCTTTTGCTTGATGGGTTTGTATTGTGATCTTGGAGGCGTCAATCCAAAGGATCCAGTTGGAATTTGCTTCTGCGTTTGAACCTTTATTTATTTCCAGAAACTTATGCATGGGCAGCAAGGATGAGTTGGCAATTGCCGATACCGTTCCATTAATTGCCATATGACCTGAAAAATTTAGCAACAAGCAGATTTAAGAATAAGTAAATAAAATTGCCATATGGCAGTCCTCTTAGGCACTTCCCATCCATGAAATTTCATGAAAAGTCTAAGAACTGGAAGGACTCAGCATGGTCCAAGTATTTTTGATCATACTGGGGGAAGGGTGACCTCTGTGGATGCTGCTGATGAGCACATGCCTGATCTTTCTGAACTATTTCTTGGTCCGAAATTTGCTCATGGGGCTAGCCAGCTTTACCATGGGAGTTACACGGATGAACCTGTTGCCGTGAAATTAATTAGGGTGACCTCTGTGGATGCTGCTGATGAGCACATGCCTGATCTTTCTGAACTATTTCTTGGTCCGAAATTTGCTCATGGGGCTAGCCAGCTTTACCATGGGAGTTACACGGATGAACCTGTTGCCGTGAAATTAATTAGGGTTCCAGATGATGATGAAAACGGAGACTTGGGAGCTCGTCTAGAAATGCAATTCACCAGAGAAGTTACTCTGTTGTCTCGTCTCCAGCGGCAGAATATAAAAAAGGTAACTTCAGTATATTTCTAGTCGGAGAAGATGAACAGTGTCAGCTGATCGGTTTTTTTTTTAAAAAATGAACAGTAAAATAATGAAAATGTCCTCCTCATTTTGATCAATTTGTAGTTGACTTAAAATCCCGGTAACTTTTTTGAACATTCCGATCAAAAGGATCAATATGGCCAATCGATAAATAATTTAAAGAATAAACAAGCCAAAAAAATATTTTAGAGACCAAAATGATCAAAAGAATATGATTTGAATCCTTGATAAGTCAATAATTCTCATCTTTTGGTTATGAGAAAAGATTCTATTTAAGATAGTGCCTGGAATTTGGATATTGTGATTTTTTTTTTTTTAAGACTAACTATTATTTATAGATATGCACGTGATTCAATTCAAATTCAAAACTTTGATTTCCTTACTCGCTCCTTCATCAAGTGGTCACAAATCAAGTAGTCACAAAGGAACTATTTTGACCTACTATGTTTGCAACGAAGGGCAATTGTTTTTTTCTATCACTTTTTTCTTTATTTATCGATATCCCAACTAAGAAAAGGTCCAAAATGTTTCATCTTTGTTTTCCCTATAGCCATAAGCACTTCTTACACCGATTTTTATTTTTGTTATTTCTAAGTCACATCTTCAATTCTTTATGGGTATTATAGATCAAAACACAATTCAAACTAGAACCAAAACCAATGTAAAAAACAAATAAATAAAAATCAATGGCAACGGTCCCAATATCACCTTTCACTTATCAGAAATGCCTTGTATTTATAAGAATTCACAATTACTATCCCTTCTATAGAAATTCAGCCCTGCCAAGGATGATGATTCCCGCTCAAGATTTTATTTTGTTCGTGTTCTATCTATCCATCTTGCTTCCTTTTCTCACAGGTTCAAGAACTTTCAGTTTTGCTATCAAAACTCATTTGCAGATTCCCGTTGTAAAATTCTGTTTTCAGACTAAGATTTTTTTCTTTTCTTTTTATGTTCTTGCAGTTGCTGCACCAGTGGGAGTTTGCTATGGCCTGGTGGGAATGAATCTTCCACCTCCCTTCGCCGTAGTAAACCTCATTCAATCAAATGGAATTCCAAAAATTCGATTATTCAATGTTGATCTAGAAGCACTCAGTCCATTCTCAATCATCGGAATCGAGCTCATAATCGGAGTCCCTAATAAAATGCTAAGCACATTAGCCAATTCCCCGGTCACCACATCCTTGGATTGGCTTCAATCCACCATTTTCTCACATGTTCCCCCAAATCAAGTCAAATGTCTCGTCGCAATTACGTTCTCTTGAAAGATACATTCTATTCTCCCTTCATGGTCCTAGCAATCCTCAATCTCCATCAAACACTTCAAATGAGTGAAATAAAATATTATTCATTTCATTTGAAATTGAATCAACTTATTAGCATTTTAAAAGATTCAAAATTAAATATAAAAAATAAGTATACTTTCGATCTAAAAATTCTTCTAATAACCTATTTTTTAATTTAAAGAATTCCATCTTACTAAATCTTCAATTTAAATGGTTAAAAAAATATAGATCCAACATCGATTGCAAAAATAATTTAGCAATTTAAATAAGGTAAAGAATACAGTTTTAATTAAAGAAAAAAGATATATAAATATTTTCAATTAAATTGAAAGGAATATTAATATTCCAGAGTTTTCTTTTTTTTTTTTTAAAAAAAAATTGGTTATTTTAAAAGGAAATAAAAATCCACTTTCGGAAAAAAGGAAAAAAAAAAGGGAGTCTGAAAATTCAAGAAATTCCATTAAAAATATCTTCTTTTCCGAAAAAACTTGTAATTTCTTGAAGACAAAGAAGTCAAGAATACCTATATTAAAATGTGGAGAAGCACTTTCATCTGAGAATAAATCAAGTCGTCCTCGTCCTCTGCAAATCTTCATTCTTTCTACACGACTAATGAGCGTTAGTCCTGGAAGTCTACTACCATCAATTTTCAATAATTCTTTTCTCTTTAAATTAATCCCTTAATTGTTTGATTCTCAATCTCAGACCAAATCTTGTTCAACTGTGATTCTTTTTCTCTGTATTGGCATGCTTTCTAATGGCTGAGCAAGAAAATGGTGCAGCAAAAGTCCACGACCTTACTTCTATTCTCATCTCGCCGGCGAGAGACTTTATCGTTCGCAACAACGGTGACCAGGTAAATACTAGTATTTTTTTCCACTTTGTAATTAGTTGATCTGAACTGATCCTTTTGCTTTCGCATATTTGTGCTCTCCTTTGATTTTGTTTGTTTATTTATTATAGGAACTGGAGTTTTATAGTGTGCTGCTCTGTTTTTTATGGTTAGAAATGAGTACTCTACTGAGATTTTTAATTAGTGGGTGAATAGTTGGAACTATGTATTTGATGATCATGAGCGTGAGAATTTGTAGAATTTAGTTGATAGGATTATCTTAATTAGGTCTCATGGAAGTTGAAGATTGCTTCTTTATTCAACAACTCCTTATATCTGAGTCCACTGCAATGGAAAGTCTGAATCTTTTCTGGTTTGCTTGCCCTTTAGATGACTCAGTTTATAATCAACTGAAGTTTCTACAATTACTCTTAATCCCATCTTGAAATTAGTGGAAATATAAGAAAACAAGTGGCAAAAGATTCATGGTTAGAGGAGAATCTTAGTTTTCTCATATTTATTTCACTTGATTCTCTTTGTTCTTTTTACTTAATCTATATGCAATCAAAATGGAAAATATGCCAGGTTAAGGTGGATAGTTTGAAAGGAAAAAAAGTAGCTCTATAATTCTCAGCATCATGGTGTGGCCCATGTCACCGCTGCACGCCAATTTTAGTGGAGGTTTACAATGAGCTCCTTCCGAAAGGTGACTTTGAGGGTGTCTTCATCTCTGCTGATGAAGATAATGAGTCCTTTGATAGGTATTTCGCCATTATGCCTTGGCTGGCAATCCCATTCTCTGATTCTGACACACGTGATAGCTTGGATGCATTGTTTGATGTCAATGGAATCCCCTACCTTGTGATCATTGACAAAAATGGGAAGGTTCTGACAGATAGTGGAGTCAAAATCATGCAAGAGTATGGTGCACAAGGATATCCTTTCTCTCCAGAACGGATTAAAAACCTTTAAGATCAAGAGGAACTGGCTAGGGACGAGCAGTCTCTCAAATCCATTCTAGTCTCAAGTACACGGGACTATATGGTTGCATCTGATGGGAAGAAGGTATATTCCTTTGCTGCTCTCAACTGAAGTCAACTAGTTTTGTTTGCCATACCAATTGTTTTGTTCCTGACAATGATTTTGACTTTGTATATTCAAGGTGAGTTTGAAGGGAAGATGGTAGGATTGTATTTCTCATTGTCCACATACCATGGATCTATTGGTTTCTCCCAACAACTTGTTCAAGTTTACAAGAATCTGAAAGAAAAGGGAGAAAATTTTGAGATCACGATGGTACCCCTTGATGATGATGAGGAATCATTTAATCTTGCATTTAAGGACATGCCTTGGTATTCACTTCCGGTTAAGGACAGGTACGTTCAGAAATTAGTAGGATATTTTGAGGTCTTTACCTTGCCTGTTTTGGTCATCATTGGGCTAGATGGAAAAACTCTTCATCCTAATGCAGCAGAGGCTGTAGAAGAATATGGTGCCCAAGCATTTCCTTTCACTGCTGAAAGGTTTACTGAGCTTGAGGAGATAGAGAAGGCAAAGCAGGAAGCCCAAACACTTGAGTCCATCCTTGTATTAGGAAAGAAAGATTTTGTAATTGGAAAAGCTGGAACAGAGGTATGATATCTTGCACTAAGAGCATGGCATTGAATGCATGTATTAGCAATCCAATTATGCTTCGCTCAAATTTCACCTTCTCTTGAATTTAGGTGCTTGTTGGTTAGATGAATTTTGTTTACTTTGTGGTTATAAGTATTAATTTATCATTACATTCTCATGTGAAATTATATAACAGAATGTCTTGTCAAGAAAGAAAAAAAGAGCACCACATACCCTTTCTCTTCTCGTTGATCTTTTACCAAGCTTATTAGAGTCTCTTTTTGTAGATTCCAGTGTCTGATCTTGTCAACGAAACCATACTACTTTATTTTTCTGCTCACTGGTGCCCTCCATGCCGGGCTTTTCTGCCAAAGCTTGTTGAAACTTCTGACAAGATCAAAGCTAAGGGTGATGCTTTTGAAGTGATCTTCATCTCCTGTGACAGGGATCAAGCCTCTTTTGATGGATACTTTGCAGAGATGCCATGGCTAGCAATCCCTTTTGGTGATGAGAGGAAGCAATCTCTGAGTCGACTATTCAAGGTTCAAGGCATACCCACATTAGTTGCAATTGGACCAACCGGCAAGACTCTTACAAAGGAGGCCATAGATCTTATTATGAATCATGGTGCTGATGCCTATCCCTTCACTGAGGAGCGTCTAAGGGAGATTGAGGCAGAAGTATGAGGAAATGTCAAAGGGTTAGCCTGAGAAGTTAAAGCATCCACTTCACGAAGAACATGAGCTTCTGGTCAGTAGGCATCCGATTTTTGCATGTAATGAATGTGATGAGGAGGGAATGATCTGGTAATTCTACTGTAAAAAGTGCAATTTTCATATGCACCCACAATGTGCTTTGGAGGAAAACTAGGAGAGCAAAGCTGATGCTGAAGGAGAAGTAGCAGATAAAGCGCCTAAAGAAGGATGGGTTTGTGATCGAGATGTGTGCTATAAAAGCTTGAGATTAGTAATTACAGCAGTTCATAGTTCCCAGCATGTCTTTATAATGGTGTGTTTGTATGTTTAATTTATAAATAAGCACATTTTTCATCAGTCAGTGGGAGGAGAAATGCTCATCATATATCTACATTTATGTTGTTCATTTTACCATTGCCTGGAAGATGGCAACAGTTTGTGTAGATGAAAATGAGCATATTGAATTTGGAATAAAAATGGCATTTTTGTTAAAGAAATTGTTGCTTAATTTAATTTTAATAACTAAAATAAATAAATATAGGGGCAGTTTCATAAATAAAGGATGATAATTAAAAACACAAAAATAAAGGTACCTATTCAATTTTTAAAAACACAAGCCCATGTTTTCCCTACTGAAAATAAGAATGATTCTAGCATAGAAAATGGTTTTAGAATAGATATAATGTAATCTGCCAACCAATATCCTTACCTTAAAACTGTGTATTACATCATTATTTGTGAGGACAAGAGCAGGAATGACATCTGCGGCGGAAAGTATCACAGAGAGTCTCCTGCCCACTCGTCAGATGATGGTTAAGGCTATGCCCTTTTCCCTCTTTATTATCATGATGTTATGCTTATCATTTGCCTGGCTTACATGCTTACATGACATTTGGTAATTTCGTATTTGGCTGATACATGTTCTTTATCTGGGACTGCCACATTTGTATAGTTATTACTCACATTCTTATATAATGATTCTATATACATTTTAACCTTTTTTCTTTTCAAGTTAACCATGTTGGCTGAGGTGGATTCATTTGGCTGATATGACAAGGAACTTTGTGTTGGGATAGGTTGATTAGATGAGATTGGGAGCAATGTATTTCTTTATTTTTTTGTTACACTAGTGTGGCCACATGACTCTTGTGTATTTGATGGGGTCCATAAGAGTTGGATCGAGTCACCCCACAGATCTGATGGAACTCTGCAATTAGTAGCCTGAGAAGATGAGAAAAAGAGGTCATCAGAGTGAACTGTCGCCAAGGGAAAAGCTTCGATGCCTAAGTTAGTATTTTAGGAGAATTTTCCGGTAAAAGTAGTTCTCTTAGTTTTTTTTGGGTCCCTTAGACTGATTATGTGTTTTTGTTTAAGTAGAGAGAGAGAGCTAGTTACGTCCTCCAATTCAGCTCTGTGTTACATAACAGTAGCCAGTTAAGATAATTGTCGGATTCGATCGAAGAAGGGCAGAACATTGACCAGGTTGTAAGATTTAAGAATCCCTGTGAGATTTGAACTGCTTGTTTTTCTCATTATCTCTTCACTTGGACATGAATGGATGGCTTAATTGCAATGATACTCTATTTTCTGTTAACTGTTGTTATTCATGTCAAGACTGTTTCTCGCTTATTTAGAAACACTGCAAGGCCTCATGGAACTGAGATTATTTGACCATTTCTTTGATTATTTGGTAGTTTGACCTTTTGCAATACTAAATTATTTGTAATTTAAAAATTATGCAGATATGGATTTGTTATTTCTTGATTAAAACAAGAAATACGGATTTAAACTTGTTTCAGACCTTTTGAATATCGATCATCACATTATTAATGGTAGTGAGGTTTAATTTTTTTAGAAAAAATTATATAATGTCAACTTGGAGTTTTGTAATAAAATTTGCTTTTATATAAAATTATCGAAAAGTTTCAAATTTTGTAGAACTTTAATCAAGAAGAAATTGACTTAGTAAAACCGCTTGTCTAATTTAAATCTTCAAAAATATTTTCTAAACAAGATTGCTTCTTTCTTTTTCCCATTTTTTAAGTTTTTAAGTTCTTGAACTATCACATTAAAAAGTCACCTTTAACTTAGTCCACTTACTTGGGAGTTAGGACTGATCATTATTTAAAAGAAATTAATAAATGATATATAAGGCTTTACCATCTTTTCATGGAGGAGTGTATACATATACACAGAAATGATATGGATAAGACACGTACTCTATAGTATATTTATTTAATAATGTGTAATCTTAGTAAAGAGATATTATAAGCAATAATATTGCAGAAATGACTACATCTTCTATTTTTCTGATTACCTTAACATGATCGAATGCATTTCTTACTCAAAACAATTTTTCATCTAATGATTATCCAAAACATGACAAAAAGCTCTAGATGGCAGACAAGTTATCCATGTACCAGAAAAGACAACAGAAAGTGATATAGTAATAGAAGGCTCTACAAATGTTTTAGAATTTCGTAGGTGAAAAATCTTCAACTAATGTTATGGCAAAAGACCCATAACACTAGTTGAAAATTTAATAGAGAGAAAGTGAAAAAAAAAAAAAAACCAAAACATTTAATAGATTAAGTATACCTCAAAGACCCATTTCAAATTACACACATAGCAAGAGAAAGCGGATCACAAATCTAGACCACTGAACATAATTGCACTCACATAAAAAGCACAGAATGCTGCAAATGTGGGAAGAGTGGCCGCTCCACCGCCGCTGTTTTTTTAAAAGTGTCATATGACACTTCCTATACTTAGGCTTTCTTCCTCATGGGTAAAGCTTACTGTAAAGCTAATAGTTGGGTATATCACTTTTCATAACAGCTCCTTTTGGGTTTAATGGAGTTGGGATGCAGTGGCAATGGCCTTGTAAAATCGAAAATGAAAGAAGAAAAGGGGGGAAGAGGAAAGAAAAGAGAGAAAAATTGGTGGACAAAGTTGTCCCTACAAAATCTCACATGAACGTCATTTGGGCTCCTTTCATCAGGGTTTTACTCTTAAAATGGATGGAATGGCCGATTTTTATAATTTTTCATTATTGAGGGGTTAAAGCCAGACGATTTATAGTTGAAGAGTTAAAATAAGATTTTGAGAAAGTTTAGGACACCTAGAAATAATTACCCAAAATAAAAATCTACACATCCCTGCCAGTTCATGCACATCCCTGATTTAACCTATTCATATATATCGAAATATCCTCTTAAATCCTTACATCAAATTAATGAAGTAGTACCCCTTTTGTCTTTACTCTTTTGAATCCTTTCTCGAGGTTACAATCACATTCCAAAACCTGAAAAAATCCCACTGAATTTGTCGAGTTAAAGAAACATTTGCCTGAGATTGGGAAGTCTCTAATTGCTTAAAGAAAGAGAACCATACAAGCTGTTGTGAGACAGGTCTAATAACATATTGAAGATCCCAAGGGGAATAGAGCCATTGAGCATGTTGTCTTTAAGGTTCAAGTATCCAAGCTCAGGCAACAAGCAAAGTTCATTTGGAATAGATCCTTGCAACCTATTGAATGGTAAATATATACTTTGAAGGTTTTGTAGTTTCCTAATTGTTGATGGAATAATTCCAGACAAATTGTTAAATGACATTTCTATGATTAGCAATGATGATATATTGAAGATTCCATGAGAAGCAGGGCCAGTAGGATTATTCTTACCAAGACACAAACCTTGAAGATTGACAAGATTAGCAATCTCCAATGGTATTTTTCTTGCATAGCGATAAAAGTCAAATATATAATTAAGTAACTTTTCCACCGGTAAATGTTTGAAAGAACTTTTCAAAAACAAGCTTATCTTGATAATGATATTTTAATTATACCTATGATATTATTATTCCCGTAGATATAGACATCGTAGAGAAGTGAGGTCCCCTATTCTCTTTGATATGTTGCCAACATAGTTATTTCCATCCAACCACAAAGAAGAAAGTTGCTTACAATTCCAGATGAATTGAGGAATGAGGCCACTTAGCATATCCTTCTAGTCACATTCAATATTAGGGTTGAATTCATATGAACATTATTTATTATTAGGATTATTTTAATTTAAAAAAAGTATTAATTATCGAAACAATTATTGCCTTGTCATGTGTTTCAAAACTTTAAAGAAATGGAGAGACTAGTATATACCTGGCATTCTGTGCTATTGTAATAAATGTTGATGCATATGGAAGCTGGTGGCAATGAACAATGTATTCCCTTTATATTATATGGAGCATGAACATGGGATCAGCGTTTATCATGCCTCTTCCTTTTTATTTCTCTTTTTCCTTTTTAGCCTCCTTTCTAATTGTAGTTAGAAGTAAAATATAGTAAAAGTTTCGTAGCATAGTTTCTTATGAATATTTCTTGTGGCATCATCATCAACCTCATATAATAGCAAATGTCACGGTACAGAATATTGATAGCAAGTTTATTTTTCCTCTCAGAATGGCTAGACGGTTAAAGAGTATGCAACATTTACTTGATAGCGAGGTGATTGAACAACTTGCGACTCCAACCGAGACCACAGACCAACCGAGACAGAAGCTTTCTGACTCGGGAATATTTACTTTGTATCTGCATCAACTTGCTTCCGATAGTTTTGAGCACTTCATTGAAGTGAGCTGCTCCAATAATCAGTCTGCCCAAAATGAAAAATACGGTGTAAACTTCTTAACCTCAATACAGAGAAACTTTATAAAATTACAATCATATTCTGCAAAAAAAAAAAAAAAAAAAAAATTCAACTCAGTATTAACCTCAGATAGCTTTTGAGGTTAGTATGGAATCTTATGAATTTGGGACCGTGAAACAACCTGCGCCAACTTATGCCATACATCAGAAGCTGACCAAAATGAAAAATAACCTCAGCAAACTAATTGCAAAGATATTAAAAAAAGCAATGTTAAGAAAAAGAAAAAATTACCATGACACATATATGAATATATGTATATATATACCTACCTCTTGAATCTACAACTAATTCCTCATTTCCCATTTCCTCTTGTTCATTTTTGATTCTCATGACAGAATCCCCAGCTGACCGACTACAATACACGAATCTGATTACTTGCAGTGTTGCAACTTCTGTCAAACAAGAAGGGAGTTCATTGAGTCTCTCACAGCCGTCCACGTGTAATTCCTGGAGGCATGGAAAATGATCTTCAGAGGCATTCCATTCTTCAATGTCCAGGCCATTCAATTTCAAGTACTTGAGTTTAGGAAATTGCCCATCAGTCATTTCCCAAATTGGTCCCTCAACGGCTCTATCTTTCAATTTGAGAATCTCAAGATTTTCAAGTTCCCCAATCTTCGAAATCTCTGCCCATGGAACTCTCGAATTTAACATAACCAATTTTTTCAGATATGGTGGAAAATCCAACTTGGAAACTCTTCCACAACCCGCAAGATGTACCTCTAGTGATTCAAGTTTCTTGAGAAAGTTCAATTTGGGGAAGGGATAGCTTACTCCCTTACGTGATCCAAAAAATAAAGCTTTTAACTCAGTAAGATTGGGCATAAGCTTTAAAATTTCTTCAATATCTTCTTCATAACTTGCTCTCAGATTATAAAGGCAACGCAAGTTATCAAAGACAGAAGGCATCTCCCAGATTTTCTTGCTGCGGTACCGGAAAGAAACATAACCTCCAAAACAGAAATTTTTTAATCTCAACATGTTGGATATATTTTCCAGCAACAAAAGGAAATTTGGCCTTCCTGATTGTGACTCCTCCATTATAAAGCTCTCCAGGTTCTGGAGCTTGTGAATCTTTGAAATGACCTTAACTCCTTCTGTGGGATAAAATCTATCAACAGCTAAAACCCTCAAATGAATCAATGTAAACATTGCAGGATAATAACCAGGAATGAGTTGGGTCATATGCAGCACTCTCAGAAGTTTAAAGTAACTGAAGTTCAACAGAAAATCCTGATTAATAGGAGAGGAAGAGATAATGAGAGACCTCATACGAGGACCAGATGGGTTTGACTCAAGAAACTGCTCCCAATTATGAGGATAGATGCACAGACGATATTGATCTTGCCATAGATCATGAACACCAGCAGAGGATGAGGTGGAGGTGTTAGCCTTACCATCTACTGAGGATAATATTTTCAGCATAAACCTTTCATCGCGAGCTTTTTCTACAGCAAATTCATGTAACAGATCATGAACTCGACTTGCAGCAACTCTGCCCAAGGATCTTCTTCCGGAAACTATTACAAGGCCTCTGTTGATAAGTTTATTCAAAATGACCTCTGCTGCATCCTCTAAGCTTTTCAGTTCATTATTTCCTAATTGGACAAAACCTTCGGAAATCCATAGTAAAATCAACTTCCTCGTGGGGACATCTTCATCCTCGGGAAAAGCTGCAAAATAGAGAAAACATGGTTTCAAATCATC
>JAOXNR010000013.1:13623198-13658056 GCA_028571225.1 Parsonsia alboflavescens
ATATTTATATAAATGGAGTGCATTCTATATATTTTTTTTATAGAAGATTTTGTTGTTTTATTTTTTTAAAAAAAAGATACTTAACTTCAACAGTTAATTGTGTATTTTATAGCATTATCCTATAAATAAAATATCTATATTTTTAAACAAAGTTTTTATTTTGATATTTTAATGATTATAATCTCTTTAATTTTGGAGAAAAATGCATATCTTACTGATGAGGGTACATGCATAAATTTAACTCCGTCTATCAATTTAAACTTTTTAGAGCATATGAAAATTTATTGTGATTTTGTATAACTTCCTTTGTTCGAAATTGAATGTTCATGTTGCTAATTGGAATTGTCCAAAAATGAATGTCTCATTTCCTAAATTAGTTAAAATTTTCTTAAGAAATTGATATAATTAAGTGTAAAATGAAATAAATCAATATATTTTTTAAAAAATTTATACAGGTCAAAATGAGACATTCAATTCTGAATAGAGGGAATATTATTGTATTAGGGGTGATTTCATAATAGTGTCAAATGAGATAAGGATTTTAATTCTAGCTATTGTTTTAAGTTTCATAAATTTTAACCAAGAGGGTATTTTTTTTTAACTAGTTACCTTTGAACTGGAAGGGAAAGTATAAAGCAACGTGTACATTAAACGAATGTGCGGATTGTTGGGTTAATGAAGATATGGGTTGTTTATTATTGTAGTAGATGAATCGCTTTAACTTTATCTCTCAAAAAAAACCCATTACTCCCTACCACCTGTAACTCTCTACCACCATAACTCTTCTACTGAAAACACTCCACTTCTCCACTACTTGAACAACTGTCATCTTCCTTTAGTTTTTTCCTTCACCACCTTCAGGTTCCCATAAGCTTCAATGTGCTGACCAACATTACTACACCTCATTGAAAAACAATATTATTGTAAGCTTCGACGTAAATTGATTCTATCGCATTTCACCCTGGAAAAGAAGAAAGGTATGAATTTCATCTATTTGACATGTAAAAGTCCTAATTTCTTTTAATTTCTAAAAGATGTTCGATTTGAAAGCTTTTTAGAAGTAAAGGTCCAATTTTTTGTTTACTTTTACATCATCATAAAGTTTTTTTTGTTTAAAAGTTAAAGTTTTAGAACTAACTTAGAAAGAGATTCGATCTTTCCTAAAATATGTAAAATATATTTGAAGCCCTGATTGTTTTCCAATTATATGGATTGTTTTGAGATCGTATACAGGGTTGTTAAACTGCACAGAAAACAATTCGTCACAAATTCAAACAATCCATATCACCATCTCAAGAACCAACCGGTAAAAAATAAACCCATCAGCCTGCATAGACCATAAAAACTACACACAACTTGTAAAAAACATAAACAATCCATGCACTGCCTCAAAACAAACCGTTCATACGAATGAGTATGGTATAAACATACAAAAAGGATCAATAAAGGGGAAAACTAAGGATTTGCAGATACAACCATGAGAAACCACAAAGATCAAACCTTTCCAAACCCTAGTTCTGTAAAACATCTCAAAACACACAAAGTTCATAACTTTTCAAATGAAGAAAAACCTTTGCTGCATGAAGGTTCAATATTTAAGGTGGAAAGAATAGTTTTTTGTGATGGTGAAGTTTATGGATGAGATGTTCATCGTTAGTGGTGGGGGTTTGGACAGAGGGTCAGGAGGGGTAATAGCTTGAAGCTTGAAGCTATGCAGATTAAAAAAAAAAAAAGATTTTCATTTTATTTTATTTTTTTGTTTTTGGCCAAGTGAGGGGAATGAGGTAATTTCACTTTAAAAAGTGATTATATTTTGAAATATTAAAAAAGTTGTTAAAATTTAAAAGGCTTATCCAAAAGTGATTATTCCCCGTAATTTTTAAATTGTATTATTATTAGGCCTATTATTAAAAAATTATAATGAAGATTTTATACAAGTAGTGGGAGGGTACCAATTTTGCTTGGCGGCAGTTTACAGGCCCATTTGCAATAAATGTTTAGGTTTTGATATATATCCACAAAAGCCTATACGTCCCTATCTTAGGACTCGTAACATCTCCATTGCCGCTAAACAAAATTGCTAACCTTAGAAATTTGTGTTAGCAAATCGTCCATAATTAAGGCACTAACATGTTTAATTTGTTGCCCAAATAGAATACTGTGACGTGGTTGGTAGTCCATCTCAATTTGGGAAAAGGACAATCCAATACAAGCATTTTAAATTTGTGAGGTAAAAAAATAAATAAAAATACAGTAGTTCTTTGGATTGAAGGGGAAAGTCCCTTATGGGTGAAACCCCTCCCACTAGTCACGACAAGGCCCTCCTCGTGCCAGCGGGATGTAAATCAGGGATATGCACGAACTGGCAGAGGACTGACGGAGAGGACGTTACGGGGGACAATGGTCGTTTGGAGTGAACCAACCGTTGAGAGTCTTCGTTCTACATCCAATGGGTTTCGAACCCCCGCCTGTCGTTGGAGTTAACCAAACGTCACGTCAGTCTTACCAGCTTGCCTATGCCCCTGAGGGAAAAAAAAAAATACAGTAGTTCTTGTTCCTATGTGAGGAGATAATTATAAAATTGATTGTCTGACCCAATTAGATGTCCCCAAAAAATTCCAATATTTTTCTTTGTAGCATCTGGTATTCTCATTTTATTAGGTTCGTGGCTCTATTTTGTCAATTTTAACTTTTATTTAAATAAATTCTAACCTATAACTCTTTCAACTTAACTTCCCAAGTGAAGGTCGCACATGTTCAGATTCATAATATAGGTTTTTTTATACTCCCTCCGTCATTAAAGATAAGTCATCAGCCTTCATTTTGCTAAAATTAAGATTTTTTTTTCCCTCAAATAACCTCTAATCACCCTCTCAAAAAATCAGAACACCATTTCAAAATATCATCATAGGGATAATACAGGAAAAACACATTATAATACCTAATGAACTAACAACAATGACTTATAATTAATGATCAAAAAAGTTAACTGCAATGACTTATATTTAATTATATGAGGAGTATTTTTAAATTTGTTTCATATTATAAGACACTTTATATAGTCATGAGTATTTATTATTATTTTCTTACTTTTGGCCCCATGGATCTTTCTTATTCTACTTTTCTAAGTAGTTTAGATGTTTTATGGTATCTCTATTAAGTCACTACATTTTATTTATATTTTTAGTAAGTGTGCTTCTTGAACTATTTATATTATTAAATGGAGAGAGTAAACAATCTACTTATTCATAATCCCAAGCTACTGAAATTTAAAAAAAGAGAGTGAGAGAGCCAATATTGATACATATTCTCCTATTTTAAATGCAGATTGAATTTATTTAATATGAAACTTCAAGCATGATACTAATCGTGACATTATTTTACTATACTTTTGGTTACTAAATTTTGGAGTTCTAAGGTGAGTTGTTAGAATCTCTAGATCATTCACTAATACATTGTTTTAATATTTAATTTATGTAAGATAGGCATAATTAAACTTTCTATCAAATTCCCTTTGGAACATCCCAATGGATGGAATGACAAGCACGCAGACTTAAGGTCTCAAACTCAAATCCCATCAACACCCTCCGAATTAACGGAATGTATTAATTAGTTTAATGATCCTTTCTAGTACAAGGATTAAAAAGAAATACCTAGGAAAGATTATGGCTTAAAACAGTTAAGATTTACGATATCAACTTTTTCATTAAATAAAAATTTAAAATATTATTAGTAGTAATCTCATACAATTATTAATGTATAATTTTATTTTATTTTTTAAAATGCTTTCAATTATTTTTTATTTATTGCAAAGCGAAGCAATTATAATTATAAAAAAAAAATGTAAAGATATTTTAAATAAAACATTATTTTATGTGAAAATTACGACTATGAGCTAGTGTAGTTGACAGATTATGCGTGGAATGATCATTGGTCGTCAGTCTACTGCTTTATTATCCTGCAGATTCCAGAAGAAGTTATTTTAAAGCAGGTTTGAAAGGTCAAAGTCAATACTTTTAGGCTCCCTTGCTTTGACCAATAAAGAAGAATAGAATACGAATACTATTAGTTGTAATTTGTATATTAGTTGTAATTTGTAAAATATTACACCGAATCCATGATGCACCTAATAATTTTATTCAAGACTTACTTCCTCCATTCAAAATGATCGTGGTTTAACTTTGTTTTGGAGAAATTAAGATAATCTACTATTTTTTCCTTTATAGACAATATTATCCCTCATTATTATATTTTACTTTTCTCCTCTCTAATATCTTTTATTGATTGGTTGGTTATTGAAAATGGTAAAACAATAAATTAGTTTTGAAAGAAGTTAAAAGAAAAATTAACAAGAAAGGCAGAAGATGTAATTTATTTATACTTTTTATCTTAAAATGTATAAAGAACAATAATTTTGAAATAAAATCTCTCTCCTTAAACGACATTCATTTTGAAATGGAAGAAGTACTTTTAAATATTAAAGGAAAGTCAATCTTCATTAGTAACCGACTAAATTATGTACAATAACAAAAATAAAAATGTAGAAAAATAATAGTCCTTTCGTTTAGAAGTGAATGTACCACGTTTCATTTTGGATTGTCCAGAATTGGATGTCTAATTCATTAAACTAGTAAAATATTTATTTAGAAAATTGATAATACAATGTGCTAATGAACTAAATTAAACTTTTTTTATTAAAATTTCTGATATTCAATTACGAACAAATGAAAGAAGTATTAAAAATATTATACATTCTTAATTTATTAAAAAATAAATAAAATATTTATCTAAAATTGAATATCTCATTTTCATCTTCATCTTGTAAGGTCAAACTCATCTTTCAAAATTTAACCAGTGGATATGATGCAATCGATTTTGATGGAGAGAAAAACTTAGAATAATAAATTTAAAAAAATTTTAAATTTTATTGTGGACAAATAAATTAATTTTCTTTTTTTGGGATCAATATCTAGGTTGTAATAAAGAAAGTAGAACTAAGAGAGATGTCGATCAAGGTAGGTGATCAAATTACCATATCTTCACGCGATTATCTATCATATTCAAGGAAACTTGAGAAATAAATTTAATTGTGTAATCAATAACAAATATTAGCAAAACAATTTTAAAAAAACCAATTAATGTTAGTCTCAGTTTTTCTAAACATTACAATAAAAGTATTTTTATCCATAATTATAGATCGTTTGTAATTATTTTATTAATATTAGAGAAATATTTTGTTAGTATGAAGTTGTTTAAAAGGAGATAGAAGAGAGGTTTCGGAAGAGGGAAAAAAATGTTTTATTAGGAGAGAAAGTAGGAACAATATTAAAAGGGCAAAAAAAAAAGAGAAAAAGATACGGGTAGTGGAAAAATCGACCTATAATAAGGGATACTGATAAACGTCTCATAATTAATGGCGGAGGGCGTAATTGTCAAAGTTGAATGACGATTATTACATGAACGGATGTAGTCGTATTAACTTTAATAAGATCAACAACATCTGACAGCATAAAAGGAAGACAATCCCACTTTTTGACAAACTTTACCACACGTTCGAAGAACAGCCATCGAAATGGAGAAGCTTTTGACATCGTACCATTTCAAATTGACCATTTTTCACTCTTTCCCTTTCGAATTCAACCCAGAAACCTCTAATAATAACGCTATGAAAAATACAAAAAAAGGCTTTTAGTCAAAATAATTCCTCTTGTTTAGATCAAAACCCTGTTGAGTCTTTGATGTTTATTTTTAGTCATTATGATTATTTAAAAATTTATGTGAGGCCATAAGAGTCAAAACCATCACATTCTAATTATTTTTGTGATAGTAATGGAAACATTTGAAAAAATTTCAAGGGTAAATTTATTCATCTATTTAAAATTTGAAGAAAAAAAGACCCAATAAAAATGTTATAAAATAACTCCTGAAGTTCAATGTAAAGCATTAAAACTCTATGATTGCAAAGGAGATCTAATCTGATTAACTAATTTCCGATAATAAAAAGTACTATTGTCATTCAATAGACTTTTTTATGTTTTTTTTTTTTAAAAAAAAATTATTTTAAATTGTTAGATAAATTAATCTCTAAAATTTTCTTACAGATTTGATAAGCCGTCATTGTCACACCAAGAATGACATGAATGTGATGGTTTGAAATGCAACGACAATACAAAGTTAAGAGATCATATTTGAAAATTTTTATTGGGGTTTTATGTTTATTTTTCGATCCAAATGTAAGAGATCATTTTGATTAAAAACCCTACGGTAAATTAATGTCAAATTATCTCAAAGTCAATTGTTTCTTTCTCTTTCTTGTCACTTTAGGGTCATTTAAGAAAGGGGACCTCCCGAAGTAATAAATAGAGTAAATGTGTCCGTGCCCCAACCACAAGTGCTCATAAATTGATGAAGACGTGATGAATAGGACATTGCAGTACTCATTGAGGAAGCTATATAACTCCTACCGACATATTTTGTGATAAAAAGACTCGTACGATGAGGGTTGGCTAATGGCTAAGGTCCAGTTGTGATGTCATTGTTGTTAGAGAACCATAATAAACTTTTTTTTAAAAAAAAAAAGAAAGTGAATATGTGATATTACATTCTATTTATAATTTCTTTAATTTAAAGGTATTAATATTGGTCTCACTACTAATTATCTGCATTAATAACAAAAAATAATAATGTAATTTTATTGAAGTCAAAAACATATAATAATTTTTGTATATCTTTAATTTTATATTAAATTAAAAGTGAATTTGTAATTTGCAACCGAAAGAGTATTACCAAAACTTTCTCATTTAAAGTTTAGTGATAATTATATATATAAAAAATATTATTTGCATGTCTCTTCATGGATATGCCGATGGACGAAGCGACGAACGCACATATTATAGTTTTTTAATTCGAATTCCATCAACACTTTTTTGGATAAGTGTTCTGAAAAAAAAAAAAAATCTTTAAAGTGTAAAGTAAAGGTGTGCTTTATTTAGAATTATGGTCAATGTTCTTTTATTGATATAAAATCATCCAGGATGTCTTTTTTCGAGAGAAAAAAACTACTATTATCTTTTAATTAAATCACATCCAAACTTTAAAATTAATTTAACAAATAAAAAATTTACAAACTAGAACTATAAATGTTGATACATCAAACATGTTATTACTTATTTATTTACTATAACAAGTTAGACATCTTCTTAAATATTTGTCTCTATATTTTATAGACAATAATTAAAGTAAAGGTCAAAAATCTCAATTTATCTACTTCTTATTTATGTTTAATTTGCCAAAATAAATAGCTAATAACACTCCCTCCATCACTAAATATAAATCATTTTAACTAACTTTTCTTGTCATTATTATTAGTTAATTAGGTATTTGATAATATTTTTGCTATATTATCCCTCTCTAATGATGATATATAGTAAAATAATATTTATATTTTTGAAAGGGGATAAGAGGACTTTTTAAGGAAAAAAAAAAGAAGAATTTATTCTAATTTTTACAAAATGACAACTGGTAATTTATATTTAGTGACACGGAGAAGTACCATATATAATTATATATTTATTGTGGCCTTTCACAATCAAATAAACAGCTACCTCAAAATAGCAATACTTACTAATCTATCCTACATTAATTGAAATGTATTGCCAAATTTATCATTCTATTTAAAGAAACCTATATGGAGTATATACTCAGTGTGGTATACTAATTGTGGCAGATACGCAAAGTTTTTTGTTCTGTGGAAGCCGATTGCGCGGCCATTTGGCATCAAAATTTAATGAGCAAAGGGACGTGACATAATCTCGTCCATATTATTATTATTATTATTTTGACACAGACGTCTTAGAGATTTGATCCATAAATTACATGATATAATAATATAATTACTGAATACTTTCTTTCTCATCATGAATTAAAAATTGTGCCGTGATTTCAAAGCAGTACCTCATTGCTTATGATTTCATAAACTAACCTCATCCATAGATGAGTTGATGTGTTGACATATTATTATTTTATAGTATTTGTGTTTGTTGTTTATCTTAATTTTTAGATTTGTTTTGGACTTTTTAAAAGATTTTAAAGAAGAAATTTTGATTTGAAGTAATAATATATTTTTCAATTTAGCAATAATTCTTCGTCAAATGGTCCATGACCAAATATTTCTAGATGGGTTTTTGAAATTATAAGTGATTCAGTATACCAATCCTTTGACATTAAAAGAATATATATATATATATATAGAAATAGCAAGATGGGTTCAGATTAATCTGAACAGAGATATATATGTTTAGATGGATTATGATTGCTCCAGAAGAAGAATATATTGGAGTGTTTCTCCTCTATTTACCATACTTTTCTCTGCTACTGGGTCTGAGTTTGAGGGCAAACCACACGAAATATTACAAGAATTACATGGGAAGCAATGGGATGGATCTCTTCAAACTTTTGAAGGCGTCAAGAATCTCACGCTTACACACGTTCATCCTACCAGTACTATTATTATATATTGAAAGTTTCACGGTTAAGGTTACGTTGTATTTTGATTTTAGGTGTGCCATAAAAAATATTACTATTTTATTTTCAAAATATAAATCACTAATTATCCTTTTCACTCTTATAAAAAGATATTTAAATACAGAAATATTTATTAATTTAGAAATATAATAATTATATATTAACTTATATTTTGTAATAGATTAAAAACCTTAATGATTTATGTTTTGAGAAGGATTATTTTCTTATACCCATATCATCAATAATATAAGCCTTTGAAAAATAAAATTATTACTGGTTTTAATTGTACAAAATACAAATAATATTAATAATCAAGTAATATTCTCAATGCATATAAAGGTGTGGTTGAATAGTTTAGAAATATAACTTGCATATTAGAGATCATGGGTTCAATTTGATCTTACTCATACTCTATTCTTGGTGAGTTCATATCTTAACTTTGTTGAATTACAGATTTTCATGAAATAATTAAGGTATATGAAAAATGATTCGAATATCGTTACATTAAAAATATATATAAATATATATATATATATATTTATATTTATATTTATATTCATAGTATTCCCAATTGTGGCAGGTGGAAAAATGAAGGAATTGATTCTAGAAGGAATATATATACCTTACAGGTGGGTTGCCGAGATGTTTGAGGAAATCTCCGAACATGAGTGTAGCGCGTCGATCGTCAAAAATGAAAAAATCCAATCCAATGGTCAAATAAATCGTCCTTTTTTTTTTTTTTTTACTCACTTTAAGTATTATTCAGACTGAAAAAAAAAAAAAAAGAGAGAGAAAGAAAACGAGGCAAATATCGGTAACGGAGAATCAGAGATGCGGGGATGTCTCTTGGTTTTTGCCTCAATCAAATCAAATCTCGTCTCGCAATTCACGACGTGGACGCCCTTTCACACTCACCGTTTTCCTCTCACTTCCCCCCCCCCGCTCCCCCCCGCCGCCCCGCCCGCGTTGTTTTTTTTTTTATACTTTTCTTCCACTCCAAACAAAAGAACACCGAAACAATAACTACTGGTGTCGGTCCGACGCAGCAATTACCACTTCCATATCAATGCCATTTTTAACTTTAGGATATAATTCTTTTTTTTTTTTTTTTTTAATCTCAATTCTTTTACTAGTAATTTTTAACTCACGAATTTTTAAGTAATTAAAAGAATATGTTATTTTTGTACTGGTAGAATATTTTAAAAATCATATTTTAAGATCGAGATAATCTTTAGTTGTATTTAATTTCAATAATTATCTTTAAAGAGATAAATATTTTTTTAAAAAATAAAATAAACTTTCCAAATTAAATGTCAACTTCATCAAAACTTATGATAAGTTATACTCGATTTAAATAAACTTATTAAGTTATTTTTACTTCTGGTACAATCAAATGTTACACCAATAAAAGTTATGTTAGTGTGTTCATAAAAATTTAAATATCCCTTTTATTTATAAAAAAAATATGGATGTAATGCAAAATGTCTAATAAAAAAATTTGAGGAAAATAATGATATGGATCATGGTTCATACTTCATATATGGATCTTATGGTTCACATTAACCTACATCATCAAAACAATTTTTTAAAAAAAGTATTTATTTAAAACCTACAAATAACAATAAGTACTTTTTTTTTTTTTTTAAATCACTTGACTTGAACGTGAACTTATGAGATCCATATATGGGATCATACATTCGCAATTTCTTGAGCCCATTCTAGTTATTAATTGGTAGGGATAAAAATAAGGTTGTGAGATAATATTTTAATTTTTCCCAGCAAAGAAAAAGGGAGTTTAATATTTTAAATTAAGAGAATTATTAATAAGGTTTAGATTTGAAAACAAGTCATTTTATTAAAATAAAAATAGAATCATTAAATTTTACCTGAAGAAAACTGAAAAGAATAACATTTATTTTTATTAAAAAATGAGGGAGTAATTACAAAAAAGATAAAAAGAAAAAAGTCTCCTTTTTAACTCTCACCTTCCCCTGATTCTCTTTTCCTTCCTCTCCAAACAAACTCCAAGCAGAAATTATTATATATAAGTAGATGAATGGAATATGGATATTGTACTTTGTTAAACACATTATTAAAATCATCTCCCAATTCCATTCAAACTTTGAAAGTTCAACAGTTACTGACCAGAAGGTCTCTCCCCTCTTCGTGGGCACACAACCAACAACCACCCATTTATAGCTCTGCTTTCTCATCAGGCCACCCAAAAATTTTCATTCTATCTTCTTCTGCTTCTCTCATTTATCTCTCTGCAATCAAAACCTCTGCAGACAATTCCACGTAGCAAAATCTTCAGTTCAAAGTATAATTCTTTAAGGATATAAAGAACTGGGTACTCAAGAAATGGAGACGACGAGTTCAGAAATGAGTCGAGATTTAATCTCGAAGCTGAAACTCACAGAGGAAGAAGAACTTCATGAAGAGTATGATGAGGAAGAAGAGGAATACGAGGAGGAGGAAGAGGAGTTTTCTTTCTCTTTAGCTTTTGATGGGGTGAATATTGAACAGATTTCGGCTGAGGAAGCGTTTGATAATGGTCAGATCAAACCGGTTTTTCCTTTGTTTAACCGGGATCTTCTATTAGAAGAAGGGTTAGATTTGGATAGCCTTAAATTGAACGATCGTGTGCCCAATGTGAAGAAGGTTTTTCTCCAAGCGAATAATGATATAAATAATTCCTCATCGACAACCCGAGAACAGGAAGCCGTTGGGCCATACTGTGAATGGTCGAAGAAGGCTACAACCGGAGAAGAGGTAGCGGAACCCGAGGGCTGCAAGAAGAGTAATTCAACCGGGTTTTCCAAGATTTGGAGATTTAAAGATCTTATGCACAGATGCAACAGCGACGGCAGAGATGCTTTTGTATTTTTGAACCATAATAACCACTCTTCTTCTACTTCCACCACCGGTAAGACTGAAGAGAAGAAGGTGGCCGGAAATGTGGACAAAAAGGAAGCCGCACCGGGAAAGACACCCAGAGGCGGTGGAAGAAAAGTCAACGGCCACGAAGGAGTTACTGGGGAAGTAAAATTGAAAAAGTTGTTGAGGTCAAAAAAGCCAGCTCCGTCGCCCCACGAGGTATACTTAAAGAGCAAAGCAAAAGAAGGCCGGAGATCGTACCTTCCTTACCGGCCGGAGTTGGTTGGTTTCTTCACCAATGTCAACGGTGGTGGGTTAACAAGAAATGTACACCCCTTCTAGAGGAAGTTTTTTACCTTTTTTTTTATTTATTAATTTTTAATCGGTTGAGTGGAATACTCAATAATAGTATTTGATTAATTTTTGTATATTTATATATATAAAAAAATTACTTTTCCTTTGGAAATGCTATTTGTTAGGTCTAATTTTACGATCTTCTGAAATCAAATATTTCATTTTAATTTATATAAATTTTAAGAAAATAAGAAATTTGTATATTGAATTCTTTAGGTTTTGTTAGATCCCTCGAGTTAGCGATTGGCCGATTGATGTAAATCATGGGATTCTTAGTTGGAACATTTCGCCATTTTCTTGAATAACAAATAAATTACGGATTTATCCTATCTTTTGGGCTTCTTTTGTCGTGATGCTACATTAAAGATGCTCACATTTGTAAGTTTTATGGAATGGTTCATGTTCCATTTTGAATTCAATCCTTGATGTACTTGATCAATGAGAAAACTCTCACAATTTATTCGTAAATTTATTAGATTCTAAATTTTCTAATACACGTCATTACGTTTATAAAGATTCAGAATCAATTTATTGAAAAATATTTTGGTTTAAATAAGAAAATAAAATTTTTGGATGTTGTGTAGTTAGTTTGCACTAGCACAATTATTGTTGTTATTATTATTTTTGAGAAGATTGAAAATGTGTCATTAAATTGTTATTTTTTTAAAATGAAATTTATTTTTCACTTAAAATCAATGACTGACCTAACGCATAAATTATAATGATCACTGAAAACTAATTTGATCCTCAGAGCCAACTGAACGATATGTCAATTGATGAGAAGAAATTTCTATGAACTTCTTAGTGTTGTCTTTTTCTTTTTTTGTCTGGATATCATGCTATTAACCTTTCTCGAATCTTGCCGCCCACCAACCACTTCTGGATTCTTTGTACATGAAACATGAAAAAAATAAAATTTTTTATATTAAGTTTACGTAGGTCATTAATTAAATATCTTTAGAAATATTGTTTTATTATAAACTCATATATCCTTTGGAGACATTTTCGTGGTAGAGTGATGAGTGTGTAGATCATAAGTTTCAAGTTCAATCCCATTAATATCCTCTTGGATAAGTGGAATATCGAGGAACGTGTAAATTAACCCAAATATCATTGGAAAAAAAAAAAAAAACTCTTACAAAATAACTATTTTTAAATACAATTATTTTTTTCTTATATCATTCTGTATCCTCCACCTTACAAAATATAAGAATTGGACCACTATCAATGTGATGCCGAGTGATTGCATAGGAGGAAAACCGCTCCCAAACAAAGTTAATCCATTGTGTATGTAATTCTGCAGTTATGAAAGAAAAGCAGGTGAGATGTACGGTGAATAATGTTATTTGAGTATTTTAAAAAGAAAAGAAGATTTTTGTTTTCTATTTTGGAATAAGAAAGGAGCGAAGAGAATAATGTAATTTTACAACAACCCCACACGGTTGGAAGTTACACATAATACTCCTTCCGTTAGAATCAAATATCTTATTTTGACTACATTAAAAATTATAGAGTTTAATTTGACTTTATATAGTTGATTATGTTATCATTTTCCCCCCTTATAATAGTAATATAACATTTAAGTTAGTAGTAGTAAATCCTCAAATTTAGGAGGAATTTGATTGAACTTTATATTAAAAAAATTACTTATTTTAGAAATAAGACATTCAATTTCGAACATTCTAAAATGGAAAATGAGATATTCAATTTCAAATAAAGAGAATATAAAATAAGTATTTAACATTTTAAATAAAAGACATTTCTTCTCCACTCCAAATCATTCCAATTTTAACGAGATCCTCTTTTCTCTCCTATGAACGATCCTCTATCCTTTCACTTCTCTTCTCTTATCTCCTCTCTCATGTTAACTCTCAAACAAAAAAAATTTCCCATTTTTCTTTCCATTTCCCTCCTCTCAAACTAGCTACAAATTTTCACTTGCCAACTGCCAAAACGTGAAAAAGATGCGATTGTTGGTTTTTCTTGGAAGGTTCGGTTCTCATAAATAAGGCATCTACAGAGCAATGTCCTTACAGAATGATTCTCTCATAGAAATGCACATGACTGGTCGGCCGTATATTCCAGGCACCAATGGAAACAATCTCCAGACAATTAATTTTTAATTTTTCTTGTCACTAATTATAAATCATTATTATTAATTAATTAATTTTTTGAAGATATTTTTTTTTCTATAATACTCTTCTAATAATTCTCATAAAATGATATTTACATTTTTTAAAAGGTGATTAAAGGACTCTCTAGAGAAAAAAAAATTCTCTTAATTTTTACAAAACGAATATTAGAGACTTATATTTAATGATAAAAAAAATAGTAAAATTCCCATATAGATTGAGTCCTCATGTAAAATATACATATGAATAATGACCAGAAACCCAGTCCTACTTGGTTAATATCCATCAAGTCGTGATTAGTTTCACATCAGTCACAACTCCAAAGATTTTGCCGAAAGCAATACAAATTTGTATTTTGTACATTCTTTACTTTGGAATCTGTCCATTTCAGTGGCTGGCATGGCATATGTACATAGTTTTATGCAGCATAGTCTTAGATAGACACACAGGAAACTAAACTATAATTTGATAACTATTCCAAGACTCAGCAAGAAAAAGATGCAATAGGGACAACGTAGATGAAGAGAGAAGACATTTGTCACAGAATCATCGTAAATCACATATCTCCAGTCTTAGGTTTGGATTAATGTATACGTTGTAGCATTCCACGTACATAGAACTCCCATCAGCTGGTTCTGGGTGAGGATGAAATCCCTTCTCTGCGCAGTTCATCAGCATGCTCATCCCGACAGGGTCTGACAATCTAAATATTCCGTATCTCCTGAGACACACCACAAGAAAAGCACATTGTTCATAGATGAATCTTTGTAGATCGTCATATGATCCTACATTTGACATAATCGTAAGATAAAATGTACTAGTCAATATATGCAATCTATCAGGTAATTCTCCATCAATGTTTTTACCTTCATAAAATGTTTAGGTTCTCTTGTTTGATACCAAAGCAAGTGCATGTGCAGTATGTAATTAGGTTTTTTCAGTTTAGAGCAGTATGATAATACTTTCTCTAGTCTCATGTAAAAGCTCAAAAAGTTTGGTTATCCAGCTGCTATATTTCTGTGTAGATAGCGTCCCTAATTATATGTTATTTTAACTCACATTTTTTTGTCCCTTATAATAAGTGATTGTTGGTATTTAATGGATATTTTATTCATTTTTTTCAATATTATCCATGTTTTCTCTCTCTTCATAAAACATTTATCTCTATTTCATTCTTAATGTTCGTCTCCATAGGGACAGCCGGACGGGGGAGTATTAAATAGTGATCGGTGAGCACTTGGTTCCAGGCCTCTAAAGGAAACTTAAAAAAATCCATGTAGCGGAGACTACAATGTAGTAGTACCTAGGATTCCAATTATAGAATCCATATCTATTTTTAAACCAAATTGATGTCAATATGAAAAAGACCTCGATTTATCAGTTGGAGCCATGACAATAGCAACAGCCTCAGGTACCATAACCTGAAATTCAAAAATAAATAAATAAATTTTAGAGTTTTCCAATTCAGTATTATTTTAATCAATCGGACAGTTAACTGGGTAATTTCCAGGCAATTAAAGAAGGCAATGCTAAAACATAAATACAGTATCACCTACCTGATAAGAGTATTGGGTGTGCAAATCGACTGATGACATGAAACAACTTTGAGAGGGATGAGTCTGGTGAAAGAAATATTAATTAGTTCCTAGTGGATTCAAGAAATTCATTTGCATTCTCAATACAATCCAAAAAAAAAAAAAAGGGGGTCAGTAGAAAAATGGAAATGCAATAACACTATCCTCTAAACATGTAGAACATTATCAAGAAAAAGGTAAAGTAAAACTATTGAGCAACAATCCTGAAACAAGTAATGCCTATATTAATTTGCAAAGTTAAAAAGAAAAAGATTGAAAGCGACAAGCAAAGTTTTTGAAAAATATTCCTAACCTTACTATATTTACCGTTAGGGGCAAGGTTGAACATATAATATGAGGGCTAACAATTTAGAATGCAATTTGAGTACAGTAAACAACATAGAAGATATGAATATACAATTTAAACAGGTAAGATAGGTCAAATATGATAACTTTTATAGAGGACAATGTATTCATGTTACTATAGATATATGACCATTTTTTTTTGTGAGGAAGGAAAGTAAGGGGGAATATGTGAGATTTGCTCCAGTCCTGATGCAAGCAATTAGGAGTATATACAGATGAATCTACCAGCACTTCTTGCAATTGGAAGGAACTGTCATGCTTCTAATTATACTTCAAACATTAACTTGTTTCTCCTCGGGCTGCTGCATATGCAACATGAAAGAGAAGAAGACAAAGAAAAATGCTTACATGTATCCATCCGATCGGAAAAAGGGACTCTTCATTTTGAATGGCAAAGATTTGCTCCTCATGTAAAGCCTGACACTGTCACCATGGAAAATAAAGTCAGCAGTTTGAAAGTGTGTAATAAAATCAAGAGAAAAATCAGAAAGTTCTCATTTTAAACCAAAACTGGAATACTTGTGTAGAGGTGCTTACTGAGCCGGAGGTTGATTCTTGTTTTGGTATTATCAGATTGGTGACATAGAATGTCTTCTCTTTCTGTAAAAATCATAAAGAAGATTGGAACAATCACATGAGCATAAAGTGCTAGGCAGTATATGCTAAATTTTTTTATGCTGTAAAGGCTGGGACTTAGCAAGTACACCAAAAGATGAAGAAATCATAAAAGAAAAAAACAGCTCAAACAAACCAGTTAATTCAAGAAAAACCAATGCTTGTCAAGCTCGTCAGAAAGGCAGGTGGAAAAAGAACAGAGCATGTAAGGCTGCAGGCAAGGGGGAAATACATATCGTGGGATAAAATGGGGCTATCTATTGGATAAGATGGTTATTACAAGGGATGCTCCAAGAATTCCACATGTCTCCAGATTGTTCTCGGTGTTACCACTGGCAAGGTCAAGAAAGTCTTCCATCAATCGAGCTGACTGTGGATTGTGGAAAACAAAAGATTGTTAGATCGCATATTAAGTGTTTCTAGTCCATTGTTCTTATAAAAGAAATTCGAAGGGTTGCATCAAGAAAAACAAATGGAAATATCAAAAACAACGTCAACAACAGGCAAACACTAATATCTCGTATTTCATTAGCAAGAAAGAGGTAGGATCATTTAATGAATTCTTACAATATGTACATCTTTGAGACTTTCACATTTTGTTGAGTTACTGCTTGAAGAATCTGAATTACCATCTGGTGACACAGTACCTATGATCCGCGACAACCCAGACACACCAGGCAAAGTATGAGTAAAGGAGATACCAGTAGATGGATATGATGTAACAGCATGTACATCAATTTGGCAACGAGCTCCACTCGCCATTGCTTCAGCTAAAATCAGTTCCAGTCAGTAAATACCAGCACTGAATTTACAGAACATGATGCCACATTGACTATGCTGCACAATTAAGATCAGTTGCATCAGTGTGCTACACCTTAGAACTATTATTGTATCAGAATGAGAAGCAAACTAGCAAAGTTCAATTATATAATTAATTTCGACAGCCCTTTGAACCTAAAGTTACACGAACCAACTCCGTGATCCAACTCCTATACAACTAGTTTTGTGAATAGCGGATAGCCGAAGTTCTAGCTTGTTTCCCTCAACCATTTCTTTCTACACCTTCCCTCTTGTTTCTGAATTTGCACTTATCTTTCCACAAATGAAGTGAATTCAAATTCATGAACTAATCAGTTAAATTCACACACCAAATCAACCCTGAGAAAATCACTCAAACTAAAGAGAGTGAAATTTCAAGCACAAACATACAGTTAGAAATTAAGAAATAAAATGCACTATACATTTAGCCAACAGCTTTAGTCCTGCATACAAACTACTTTGAGAATCTTATAAAGTATTTCATAGAGTTATGTAAATGTGGTACCTGATCCATGCGTAGTTTTTGTCTAGTCAGAAAAAAGACAGGACAAAATCGAGTAACAAAATTCCACCTCATATAAAAAAATTTAAGCCCATAGAGAAGGGTTTAAACGTACAAATTATACTGATAGAAAACTGTTTAATTTAACCACTTAAGACAACCCAAATTAATATTCCCAACACATGGATAATAAGGTACAACTACATAGACTTTCCACTCTCCTATTACATTAAGTTCTTCGTCATCTGAAAAGCTCTAAAGAAATTTATCAGGGAGAGGGCTCGCCTGATCTCTATAAAGAAACTTAAAAGTTGAGTTATAAAACAGTTCATAAACCCAGAAACTCCTTGGGCTTGGATGATTTCACATAAAAGATGAAGGCTTTTCAACAGAATCTTGTACAGCAATTCAGTCAGTTATTAAGTGCAATCCTGAAACTTCTGCTTACAGTGTGATGATGTATGATGACTGGGTATGCCAGAAACCAAGATTAGCCGTCAGGAAAAAACCGATTGTTGGTTAAAGATAATCTGCCCGTTTGAGGTAAATCACCAAGAATCGTAATAGATTAAAAATTTAAATATGTTGGGCTTGGGAATTTAAGAAAAAAAATCGCCACTTCCGATCACTCTCTCCAGTTTTACCCCTCCTTTAAACGCCCTTAAAATGGGTGTACTTCCTTTAATGACTCGTCTGATACCACATAATCGAAGGCAAGATGTCTGAGATTCTAAGACCAACAGAAAACTCAAGGGTTGAAAGATTCACCTGAAAGATGAAACTGGCCTGGTAAAAGGAATCAGTGACTTTTTGTTGTCCACTCTTCCTCTGAAATTCAACAGTGGGACATCCTGCTGAAGGTGGCTAGAACAGTCCGGGTTGAGGAGGGGCCATTTTATCCACTGTTTCTTATTTTAGTTTTCTAATTTTTCTTGCCAAGATGGATATAAAGAGAGTGAAGAATACAGAAAGTCCAACGGGGTCATTTCACAGACTCCGCGAAAAAAAAAATTGGATGCTGATTTTCTTTTCTAGTTAAAATTAAATGCTATCTCTCTTTTATATATAATTATTGTATTACAATAAAACCATTTCAAATTAGAAATAGGAATATTTCCTGAAAAAATAAGAGACTTGACGTGAATCACATGTTAATTGTTATATTATTTATAGATATACTTTGACAATTCTTATTTGATTTTCTTTTAAATAATAAAAAAATAAATAGATGTAATTCTTCTTATATCTCCTTAGAATAAGACTTTTTCTTAAGAAAAATATCAAGAAAATGCTGGGCAAATCTCCAGGCATAACTCAGAATGGTGAGTTGGAAACTAGTATACAGAGAGAAATGCCATAATATATCCTTTACAGACTTTCCATGTTGAGACTATGAGGAATAGTCTCACTTACAACAGGCTGTTTATTCCTCTATCATTTGTCTATGGTAACTAATGAAAATTGCTCCAATGTCCTTCCTCGAGGCTTGGATTTCTTCATAAATACAACTCAGAGCAACAATGATGAATAACTTCTTCCTAAGGGTACTTGATGTATATTCTACTCATTTTATATACATTACAATGGAAACAATAATAGGCTGAATCCCTCAATTAGTAATGCGCATGCTACATGGTATAATGTCATTTCCATTGAGCTCAGAAATTACTGAACCCTTTGGATGTTGGTCTTCTGAATGAAGACCCATCAACTCAAGTAGACCATCATTCTCATAACTCAAGAATGCCCCCAAGGCCCCCAGAAATCCCTCGTGCCTCAGAAACATAGCTTTTGCGTCGCCTTTTGACCTGTAGACAGAACCAACAGTAGAAGCAGATTCGTGATGAAAATTGGAATAAAGAATTCAGGTAAAATTTAGGAGTAAATGGTAAGTGTAGTTAATGACTTGAAAGATTTGGATTATTGACTTTTCTGCATGTAATGGCATATGGGGTTCATTGAATGTATATATATGCTAAGAAGTTAAGAGCTGTTAATCATAAGATGATGCTTAATCATAACGGGATTAGACAGTTGTGGGGAAGCCTAGGGGAACTGAGGTGTTTAATTTGCTAAGAAATCTACCTCAGATGTGATTGCGAACAGTTGAAGAAGAATAATTACCAGTAGTTAACTGCAACGGATATTGTGTCCATTGTATAATCATGTTCGCAAATGAAAAACCCTCCAAATATTATTCTCTTGAGTCCAAATCGCAGAGCATTCAAGTAAGCAATCTGAAAGACAATCAAAAGATAGAATGAAAATCTTAAGCAAGACAACAAGAATCCTCAATGTTTTTTTTAAAACTACAGTTATAAAATATATGGAAATCCCCAATTGAATGTCATAGTAATGTGAATAATAAGGTACACCTTCACACTGCATTACATCCTAAATTAACCAAGAAAAATTCAAAATCATATATGTACTATGATGCAGTGTACAATATGCAACATAATTGCTCAATGTGCATCAATCAAGAAATAGAATGTATATGGAAAATCTTACGATTTCACACCAAGAAACCGTCTTATTAATTTTAAACTGAAAGAAAAAGGTAAGTGGCAATCTTCTTCGCTGCAAAAACTTTTTGTTTCTTCTTACATAAATCCAATTCTATAGAAAGTGAGGTGTTGAAAATATAAAAGGGGAATATCAGTTCGGCAAATTATAAGGCAGGGATTGACAGAGAGAAGTATAGAATGGAAACTTAACTAGAACTGCTTAATCCTCCTCTAATAAATGCATAGACAACACCACCTTCAAATAAAGTTTGGTTGAGACTTTGCAGATGTCCCCTTAACTCACCTGTCCAATATTATTTGAAATCATTCTTAAGAGGGATCGAGCCACGTCTTCGGGTCTGTAGTCTTCAAGTTCTTTATTTTCAGAAATGACCTTCCCGAAACTAGAAGCAATTGTTGTGGATGAAAGTCCAATCTATAACAATGCGAAAGACCATAGATTTTGGTAAAATTATTATCATACATAAGGTGAAAATTCATAGATTAGTCCCTTAAACTTTGGAACCCACTCCACATGATCACTTTTCTTCCCATTAGATCATCAACATTTAACAGCTAACTCAGTGAATTAAGAATACTTCAAAGAACCAATTATCTTTTGACTTGGAGAGCTGCCAATGGAAATTTGAAATGACTATGCACCTTCAGAAGAGGAAAAATGGGAAATTAATACCAAAGTTGTTGATCTAATCTGAAGAGTAAACTTTGAATGAGCGCAACTCACCAAACTTTCGAGTTATGTTATCTCTGTAGGGTCCAACTTGTGGTAAACTTTTCCCATTCAATTCAGTAAATTTTGGTATCTTTCAAACCCACTTTGCACTTAGGAAGATGAGCAAAAATAAGAAACTAAGCAGATGAATTGAATACCTTTGAATAGTCCGGTCCACCATAGATGTCGCCAACAAGCATATCAATCATTCTGTTGTTCCCACCACGACTCAACTCCAACAATTCATCAAAACTAAAAGAATGAAACAAAGTGTCCTTGTCACAGAAGTTAATGGAGAACGACAGAAATTTTGATTAGAAAATACACACACACACACATATACCTTTTGCAATTGGTCAAGAGTTTTCCAAGTCCCCAGAATGTACCACCTCCAACACTAGTTCCACTGACACGTGCAAACTTGCCATCACCATCTACCTAATAATGATGCAGATGTAAAAACATCAAGGAACTGAGCAATGTTTAGTTAGTTATAATTTGCAAAGAACTAAAAATCTTGATCTATGAAGTCTATATTATTCCATACAGTCTGATTTCCAACATACCAGTACACATTAATATAACAGAAGTAGATGATATGTTCCGTTTGTTCTTCTCATGTGTGTCATGTCTACTCCTGGATAACACATCTCATTTTAAATCTTTCAGCTTTAATATAAGTTTGTCAGGCTTGGAAAATGGGATCTGGGTCCCAAATTGGTGTAGATATAAATGTAAAATAACAAGTCGACCAAAATTACCATCCCAGGTACCAGAAATAAACTTAGGAGACATCTAGGTACTATTCTGCTGTTTTTGCAGGTACTAGAACCATGTTCTCATTAGAGTACTGCGGTAAATGATGCTGTGCCAATTGAGAAAAGTGTTATTTTAACTTATTTTAAGACTCTTTTTCTGTTTGTATATTCATCAATTCCTGTTTTCCTGTTTCGCAGACACGCAGCAAGTATTTCAATTGCAGTTTTATCTACAAAACAAATTTATGAAGCTACCTTGATCATGCTGACCCCAGACCCAATATTGACAAGGAGGTAAGGATACAAATCATTCTGGTCAATCTGCACATAGTTCTTCTGCCCATCCATGTAAGTAAAAGCTTCGCACTTGACTCCCTACTCAAAAGAAAAGTAAAAGCTTGTATTTAGTCTGTCATCCTTATTCTCTAGACCAAAAACATTAATCAACAAACAAACAAATAAAGGATGCATCATTATTCACTGCCCATTAAAAGGAAGGCTAGATGGTTGAGGAAAAAGAACATGGAGAGACATTGACGTAGAAGGCCTGTAACCATTAATGTAACTCTTTAGCAGTCAACAAGTACATAACCTGAAGTTAACTGGAATATATGGGGTTCATAAATAGGAATCTCAATGTAAAATACAAACAAGCACTAGAGTATGAATCATGCCATGTGCCATTAATTTAGAGACTCTGAGAAGAATTATGCAGTGATACTGGCCTTAAGAAGAACACAGAGGAACATGTATTCGGATCCCTCTGACATGAATTAGGACTCCAAAGTGTGATCAAATTCAAGGAAAGAAGCATTTCCAAAGCATAACGGGAAAAGCTTTCTTCACTTTGGCCAATCCGAAGGAAGTTGCCAGTGTATTATTCAAGCTTGTTCCAGTGATAATGCACAATGGAATCTTGGGCCTCAGGCATGGGACCTTACTGGCTTTATAAGAAAAGAAAACATATAGGCAGGGGATGTGAAGCCTGCCCTAAAGATAAAAAGGGTATGGTTAGTGCATGGAGATCTAAAGCCATTTCACATGAATTAATTTTTTGATAAATAATCCCTAGACACTAGCTTAGTAGGAGCATCAGACAACTGAAACTTACCAATCATTAATAACCATTTTACTAACTATACATTAAGAAAGAATTTGTTAATATAAATGGAATAGGATCAAATAAGATACAAAAGGAGAAGAATAATTTATTTTACATATCTCTCGACAATTGTTAAAAATCATGATCTAGATAAGCTTTGGCCATTTAGCTCTCAAGAGAAATTTGGCCACAGCCTCCATGAATATACACAGATTAAGAAGAACATGATATATGCGACATCCAACATCATGCAAACAGGACACCGACGAAAATAGTAATCTCCACTAGAAGTGGTCCCAGAAAAGATGGGTACAAGCAATGCCAGAGTTAGACAATCATACTCAAGTATCTTCCTCATTCCATGAATCAACCAAGAAGCATATTCTTAACTTAGAGATCAACTTGGCAAAAACAATAAGTAATACATCTGAAGTATCACAAATGAATTGGAGTAATTTCACACATGATAGAAACTGTTGGCCGAAATGCAGGAGAAAATTAGTTGTCAAAGTTACAGATATCTTATGTTCAAGCTTCACGTATCTGTAAAGATATAAGCAAAGCATGTGTAAGATGCACATAAACCCACCTTAAGCAAAAAATTTGCTCCAGTAACAAGAGAATCCATTTCATCCACCTTGTCCAGAGCAATCCCAAGCTTTTCTTTAAAAAGATCCCCAAATCTAAAGGCACCTCCACCAGTTGCCTTTACAGGATTACACATTGTTAGGACATTATTATAAATAAAAGAGTGCCATTTCTAAGCACGACATAACAGAAAGTGCATGCCTGTATGCACCTAGTATTTAAAGTTCATCCTCTACGATAATGTTGATCAGTATTCAGTAGTTATACCTTTATGATACCCTTGGCACTTGTATAATCCTGATGATTCAAACCATCTGAAATCATGTAAATTTGATCAGATCATAGGTCAAGACCAAAATAGGAACAATAACTTTTAAGCAATTAGCATGTAAAATTACTCCAACTAAAATAATAGAGGGCAGCATCAGTTCCAAAACCCAAAAACCAGAAAAAGAAGGATCACAGATAAATGCTTAATTTTGGAATACAAAATTCATTGTGAAAGGACCTTATGCGAGGAATGGGGAATACCATCACAATAAGTTGTATAAGTAGATATGTCTTACTTCCACTGAAATGTTTATAAACCAGAGTTCTGTTGCCAGCCACTCCTCCATAACAGATTCACACTTCTTACTTCTTAAAACAAGTCATATATTGCTTTTTCAGAAAGAATCTGAAAGTTTAGACACACAATCTTGTTTAAATTTGAAGAATGCAAAGTTTAAAAGTGCAAGCTTTACATCAGACCTGAATATCAATGAAACTAACTTGTTTTGCACCATTCATCAGCCAAAAAGCACCACTGCATTATTGTGGCATAAAAAGGTCCAATTCAACAATTTCCCTAAATTGTTCCCCATCCCCCCTCCCCCCTTCCCTCCTTCCCTTTTGAGGTTGACATGGCTTATTGATTACCACATTGATATAATTCCTTTTGGAATACCACACTTATGATGGAATGGCTTTCTCATTTCCATCTAACTAAACATATTGGATACAAAACAAAAACAGATTCATGTGGTAAGCCTAAAAGATAAAGAGCTAAGGTAATCACGATGAAAAAGATACCTCTACGTAGAAATTGCTTGGAAGACAATAACTCTATGCAGTCATTAATCTTGGTTGTTTCAAACTTCATAAATTGAAGCTTCCCTTCCAAGACAGAGTACTTTAGATTTCCATTAGAAACATCCCGTCTTCTCTTTGAGGAAGATGTTTCCTTTTCCTCAAATGAGACACTTTTTTCGCCAGAGAAATAGACCAGCTTGACAAGAGATCCTTTCAATACAAAAAGCAAATATAAGTTCAACAGGAACAGACAGCAACTATGTTCAGAAGGATTATCTTTTACAAGGAGGTTCAGCCAAAAGAATACTCAGCAGTAACAAGGGAGTTCTTGCATACCAAAATGTCAACTTTAAGAGTTCTTTAATGCACAATTCAAGCAAAATATAAACGAACTAAAACTTTCTGTTCTGATATTTCAACCAAAAGTAGAAAAGCAGCAGTGACACAGTAAACAAATTAGAGAAAAATAAACACCAACAAATCACCATTCCCTGAAAGAATTCAGTGTTAATCAATAGCAAGGTTTGCACGTGAAAAAAAAAACCAGGAAAAAAGGAAACAAAGTTAAGAATTAAGATTACCTCCAATATCAAGAGCAACGTGCTGAACTTCATCGGCATGTTGCTCGAATTCTCCGTCGATCAGTCCTTCTATCTCCATTTTTCTTCAATTTGCAAATCAATTCCGTCTCTTTCCCTCTCTTGTCCTTAGGCTTTACATATTCCGTTCTTCGCAAGTGAGCTGTATATAGGTGGGAGCAGAACCTGCTCTGTTGCGTGGCAAACCTCATAATTCACCAAACTCCATTAAAATACAAGAAAAAGAATTCTGAGTTTGCTTTGACAAAAAAGGCAACCCAACATCAAATTTGGAGGCTTTATCTTATCCATAAAATATTCTTTAAATTAGTCACCCAGACGGCGTTCATTACCGTTGACCATTTTAATTCCCATCACGGGATTCGGAATTTCGTTAGTGTCTTTTTTCCCTAAAATGGGTAAACTCTTATTCGAGTAAAAAAAAACCTAACTCAGAGATAAAATTGTTCTAAATTCATACTTTAGTTAAATTTTCAAGGTAAAGTATTTTCTCGAAAATATAAAATTGTATTTAAAAATTTAAAAAAATGATATTTTTGATCCATCAACTATTTATAAATTACTATTTTTATCCTAAAACTTTTATTTTGGAATACGAGTGGGTAAAATGGGTTAGGTTGTGCATTGACAAAAATATTCCTTTGCCATGAGAGAAAAAAAAATCATAAAATTTAATTTTCAATCAAAAGGATCAAGTGCATTTTTTTTTTGTTGAATTATAAAAAACTTCAAAATAAAAATTTATGAATAAAAATATCCATCTATAAATAGTTAATAGACAAAAAATAACATTCTGCCTTAAAAATTTTCACTTATGATTATAAATTTGTAAATTATGAGTTTTATGTCCCCAAATAAATGGATCCATTCCTCCCGACAAATTATTCGTTTTTTCTATACATAAATACTTTATCGATCCCCTTTATTTGTTCAACTTAAAAAATTTTTTTTTAAAAAAAAAAAATGCCCAAAATAGCAGTGCAAATGCGACTCAACTTTTCAACGCAGTATTTAATAGTAAAGATTTTTATATCCGACCTTTTTGAATTTTCCAAAACAACTCTACTAATAATTTCTTACTTTAATTAAAACTTTTACAAATCTACCAATATCCAGTCAAAACTCATAAATGAAACAAGATAGATATTCTACTCAAATTATCCTAAAATTATAATTACCTAATAATTAGGGGTATTCTAAACCGATAAAGATAATCCAATCAAATCAAATCAACTTCTAATCGGTTATGATACATTTCAAAAAAATATATATATTTTTTCGATGGTTTGGCTCGATTATTGATTAAAAAAAATTTAATCGGTTATAATCGAACCAAAATGATTAAATATAATAATATAAAAATTATAATATACATTATATAAAAATAATTTTCATAAAAAATGAAATTTTAATCAATTATTAACGGATCAAAACTGTTATAATAAACATAAAATATTATTTAATAATATAATATATATATGCATATATATATATATATATATACTTTATATAAAATAAAAAAATTGGAAAAAATTAATTGAATCAAACCGTCCATAAACCAATTACAAATGGTTTAATTCGATTCGATTATACAATAAAATTTATAACCTACAACTAACAAATTTTTATAATCAATTATAATGATTTGATTACAAAATTTAGTGATAACCGAACTAAACCGAACCAAACACCATCTACTAATAATTGCCCATGTCAATCCTCTACGACTCCCAAATTGGAATAATAAAATGGGACGGTGAGAGTATTACATATATAATATTGTAAAGATGCATAAAAATATAATTTTTTATATTATTTTTACTTTGATCATATTTATCATTTTCTTATTTTAGAAAATAAAAAATTAAAAGAAGGTAAATTATTATCTTTTTAAATAAGTATATAATTATATGTATGCATTTTTTGTCAAATGATAAAACTAACCTTTATTTGAAAACAAAAAATTCAATTTAATTTATTTCGTTTGAAACTTTGAAGTCCATAGAAGGGCAGGGGAACAAAAGATGAATAATAAATTACTCTATGTTTTATCAGAAAATTAAAAGGTTTAACTTCTAAATCCTTTATGATAATAATCAGACTTTTACAGCTAAAACAAGTAGAATTTGTAGCTTAGACAATTAATTATCTTCCCTCACGGATAAATAAGTTATATTTTCTAAATTTTAATTCCTAAAACTAAATACATTCACATATCTTGCTACTTTAAAAAGGCAATAACAATAAAAGGGGAAATTAGCCAACTTCATCCCTAAAATTTGATCCTAAAATCACTTTTATCCTTAAAGATTTTTTTTTTGTCTTTATTGTCCCAAAGTATTTTACAATCTGGCATTATGGGTCTCTATAGGGATAAGATAAACTTTTAATATTTGATTAGCCAATTTCACCCCTAAATTTTGAAACTAAGATAAATTTATCCTTAAAGTTTTTTTCCTACCTTTATTGTCCCAAAACATTTTATGATATGCCATGATGTCTCTGTTCATTCTAACCTTTATTTTGTGATTCCCCAAACAACAAACCATTAGTCAAGAGTGAAAAATTTATTTAACCTGATTCCTCCAAAATTAGACTCACATTTAGTCACTTAACCTATTTAGCCATTTCATCAAACCCTAAGAATATATACATCATATTGGTATTCAGATGAATGTATCAAGACTTGGTCATTTACCAACAATTTTCACAAAAGTAACTTCCATATTTGAAGTGGTGAAAACAACTTGTATCCTTTATAATAATTTCTTTGCTCACCATTTTACAAATGACCTTAAGCGCATCATGGCAACTGCAACAAATATGTAGATTTTTTATATTTGAATTATACTTTTGTCTATTGTATGAATTAATCTAAAAGAGGTAACTAACAGTTTACTGTGTATGATGGGAATGCATTCCCTCTCTTTGTCAATATCAAGGAGGCTAAAATCTGATATAATCATAGGATGTTCCTGTTCTTTTATTTCCTTCGTCCACCTCTGTAATTCTGTATGTATATACATTTGGATTGTGAATGAGATGTATCCCTTGTCTTAGAACACATATCTTGTTTTTGAACTCAATCCAGTTATAAGTTCTTTTTTGTTTCAGATTTATATCTTGAACCGTTTCTTTAAATTTATTCATCATATCCCATTTTTCACGATGTGCCAAATTTGAGAGTAAAACATAACCTTTTGCATTAAAAGGTTCTAAATCACAGAGCCGCTTAATGATCTCTTACTTTTATACACATCTCGATATATCCTTGACCCAACTCATAGTGCTCTTAGCACTGCCCCCATACTATGAAAATTTTTTTCCATGATAAATGTCTTTGTCTCACTAAAGAGTCAAATAAAATCTAGAAGAGCAACCATAAGCGCAGAATATGCTATTTGAAGACCTTCTAGAGTTAAAGAATTACTTACCCTTGTCAATCATATAGAGAGAATAACAAAGTTGACTAATTTAGTTGTGTATGGGATATTGGAGATATCTTCAACGCTAAGAAAGTGTTTGATGAAATGCTCAAATAATTAAACATCAAAAGGTGAATTTGGTTTTTTAAATGAACAGTTAAAGGTCTTTTTTCCTCTGACTAAAGGCATGTTGTTTTGAAAATCGTTAAGTAATAGTTAGAATGGACAGAGATCCCATAATGATAGATCATAAAATTTTTTAGGGTAATAAAGGTAGGAAATAAACTTTAAGGATGAAGTTGATTTTAAGGTCAAACCTTAGGGATGAAATTGTCTAATTTTCTCATGTCAAAAGTTTATTTTATCCCTAATTAATATACGCTTAATGATAAAGATAGATAGAGACCCTATAATGACATATTGTAAAATGTTTTGAAACAATAAAGATAAAAAAAGATCTTTAAAGATGAAACTGATTTTAGAATCTAACTTTAGTGATGAAATTGACTAATTTACTTAATAAAAGAAAGATATCTATTTGCTGAAAATAGGAGAAAGACTGAAATGGTGTTTTATGAAAACTTAAAGGACCACAAATGCAAACAGACCTTTCAAAAAGGTACGGGATTGGCGCGGGCGGGATAACGGCACTGAGGAATTAACGAGCCCCTCTGTCATTTCGCAACTTCTCTGATTCAAACAACAACATAAGCTCGCTGTCATGGCGGTGGAGGTTTCCTCGGTTCTAGATCTCTGCAAACACGTTAGTTACATCTGTTTTTGAACTTCTCTTCTGAATATTTATTATCTTCTTTGATTTTTCTCATTTCCGTCATAATCGTGTTTTTGTTTTAGTTAATTTTCTGTGCAATTCAAAGATGCCGCATCTCCGATGAGCTCTGCAGATTATCTGTTGTTCTCAAGTCCTGTCCAGAAGTTGATCCTCCTCTTGTTCGAATCTCAGGTATCATTCTCTTCCTTTCACTCTTTATATAGATATATTCATTTTAATGTGCAATGTGGATCTAGGTATACATGTTTTTGCCTTTGGTTCCTCGTCAAATTTTTTAGATGACTACTCAAATTCTTTTAATTTTTGCCCCAGTTTGTGCAGTTCTGGAATTCTGTTTCTTTTAGATTATGATTTGATATTTGTATCTGAAACTTCTAATATGCTATGAGTCCAAACTAAACTGCTTGGAGTTGGAGTAAGAGTTGAACTTCAGATGTTTAAGAAAGGAGAGAAGGAGGAAAAATAATAACCAGATTCATGCATGAAATGTTGATGCTAGAAGATTTCTTGATGTTATTATTATTTCATGAACAGTTTCTGATACTGGCTCTGGAAGCAACCTGGAAGAATTTCAAATTTTAAGACGTTCAATAAATCCAATTTTTTCCAGTAAATGGGGTAAGTTATCAAAGATCACATGCCTCTTATTTGTTATCTATTCCTTTTTTTTTAAATTACTTTTCTCCAGAATAGCAGATGCATCAAAATGGCATCTTGTTTGGTAGTTTTCTTCCTTTTCAGTGCCAAATATTCGGAAAACATTCTCTTATGTTTTTTCTTATACCATTCAATTCTTTAAAAATCCACTTTTTCCATTGCAGATGGTGTGATTTCCATTATGACAACCTGTAAGTTCCATTGTTGTCTCTTATCTTTCTCTGTGTCCAACCATTTTATCTATGATAGTAATCATGTGACTGGGTCCATAGTGTCATGAAAGGTGAGATTTTGAGGAAAATATCTGTGTCGTCTTGTGAAGGTGTATCAAAACATGCACTGTCATGTCATCTTACATTTCTGCATTTTCAGTTTACATTGTTTAGGTGATGACATGTATATAAGTTGTAAGTGGTGACTTTTCTTCTTTGGTTCTGACTTCTGATTTATAAAATCTATAGTCATTTTATCATTTTTGATTAAAGAACTGAGTAAAGTTGCTTCTCGACTAGTCTAATGATCCTAATCATCATGCTCACATAAAAAACTTAATGCCTTCATAAAAAGATTATGTTTCTGGATCTATTTTTCTTAACATATGGAATTGTCATTAGCGATGGAATCTAATCCATCAATCTGCAAATCCATGCTCCTGTTTGAAACAGAATTTATATGAGGCTATTATGGATGATTTTAGACTCCTATTTATAAGTTCCAACTTTCATGAAATATATCTTAGAAAGCTGTACGTTTTCTACTGTGATCTCAACAAAGTTCATGTCATGATGTCAGGAATGAATTCTGCAAGTCATAAACCTTGTTAACCATTTTGAGGCTCATTAGTAAGTTGATTCATTTTACAATATGCTAAACTTGTCACTTGAGGAAACTTAGTGGCTAGATGCTTGGAGGTTATTCATAATCTTCCTAGCATTGATCATCAAATGCAAGAAAACATTTTGTTTTCTAGAATTTTTTGAGTGGAGAATTACTTTAGAATGTAAGGCATATCATCTTCAATGCTAAGTTCAAAATTTTCTAACTCGATTCTTTTCTGACAACATATTCTCTGTTATCCAATGTATGGAACTCTGGCAGCCTTTTCTGAAAATGAGATAAATCAGTTCAGCATAAACTTAAACGAAACAGAATTGTCAAGAAGGTTATTAAAGCTTCCTTCAATGATGAAACATGGTGCTAAATTCAGGCACGTTATCTGTTGTTCATTTGTCTCATTTACTTGAAAGCACTTTGTCACTGACTCCTTTCTTCTTCTTGCTTTTGTTCTTTCAATTCCCAGCGGGACTGAAGCTTCATTATCAACATGTGAGAGCATTGATGACTTACTGTTGCACATTACATTATTTCTCCAGAAGGTATGGTTTCTTTATTTCCAGTGGGAAATCAAACTGTATTGCAAGCATGGATTAACTGAGCTCAAGTTATACAAATTCCAGTTGTTTATCTTCTATTTCTTATGATTTATTCTGCAGATGATCATTTTGAGGATTCCTGTAAGTTGAAGTGACTCTTTGACTTTTCTTTATTAGATTCATTACTTGCTTTTCTGAATGATTATCATACAAACACACGTATGATAACAAAGATGAAGTTCGTTTAGTAGATTGATATTTTTTTGTTAAGTCTTATAGCATAGGAATATAGATCCTTGTTCACATTACTAACTTTGCCATCATTCTCATCTGCATATCTGATTGAATTCCAGATTTTTCAGTTTAAGACGAAATGGAAACTTATGGAACCATTTGAGAATATTGACATTACATTTCATTTTGAGTTTCAGTAGAAGATGTAGTTGGATTGTTTGTCATATAAATGGTTGATTTATAATGTAAGATAGACCAGTTCGGAAAAGAATCCTTCACATCTCCCTTCCCAATAGACACGTTATCAAATTTGTGCAGCTTGCATAAGCTATGAATCAGCCTCAAAATTGACTATCATGATAATTGATCTCCTCTTAAAATTTATATGAATTATGCGTGCATGTTTGGAACAAATCTTTCTGTTTTAAATTTCGAACACACAATCAGTCAGGACACTGTAAGTCGATGAATTTTTTTTGAAGTACGTGATCTTAGCTTTCCTTGACCGTGGAATACTTCTTTCCCGGGCATTACCCTTACGGAGATCATTTAGAGGTGGAAAACTGCTTTTCAGAAGCACAGACAACGTTTGAGTTGGATATGGGAATTCAGTCCTTATGCCCAACTTATATCTTTGGTTGATTATCAACTTTATGCAGCTTTTCAGTTGTTTCTTCTCTCACTGTCTAATAGTGGCATTTGAAGAATCTGATCAACTGTGGCTTCAAGTTCAAGATAGCCTGTATCCTAGCCTCTAACCAAGTCTTTTGCAGCTGACTTCTTCCTTCGATGACTTCCTTAACAGAAAATTGCAGTTGAACTATTGGTAGAAAATCATATGGTGCCTGGATTACAAGGAAATTGTGTACTTAAGATTGACTGTAGTCGTTTATGTTCTTCAGCAACAAACATTGAACATCTGAAGTCAGGACTTGAAGAATATGCTGTTAAGCATGGCAATATACTACATGATGCATGCAACTTGTGCTTCTCAACTAAGTGAGTCTTGCACTTCTGTTTATGTTATGGTTGCATTCATCTGCATTTCATTTCAAATAATGAAAGATGGTGTACTTTTCCTCTGTAATCTGGGTATGAAAATAATTGCAGTAGTGTTGAATGTTTTGTTATCAGAAACTCATAAAGGTTCATTAAAATTGTTGGATATAGCTCTGTGATTCTTGTAATAAGATTAACTGTAGGTAATCTGAGTTTACTATTTGCTTGATGACAACAAAGTATGACTTTCTTCTTATTCGTTAGAGTTGCATTGATAGAATGAATGCAAATGTCATTTATTCAGATTTTGAAAAAATGTAGTCTGGAATACTATTTCATTTGCAACCAAGTTGCTTAAACTTTTCTTCTTCTTCAGAAGACTTCTTTTAAGACGTTCACTTAAAAATAGATTATGTTTGAGCAACTGCGAACACCAAACAAGTATTATCATGGTTGTAAATACTTGCATAAAGACCAACTGTAGTCTTCTTCCTAGTTGGTATATAGTACCTATTGATATCTCCAAGTCAGTTATGTATCAAGCTCTCACAATATTTATGTTATGCTCCAAAATCGTCTTTATATAAAAATACAGATACATACATATATATATATATATATATATATATAAATATATTAAGTAGTTCCCAATAAATTCTCTTGGATTTTCATTTTTGTGTTATCCACTTTCTATTGTTACCAATCTAGTTCTAAAGTTGTCAGTAAATATGCACTTCACTTTTATCTTTGTGAAAGTTTCTTTTTGGACAACAAATGGATTTCCCTCTATAAACATGTCTAGCTGGATCGTGGAATAATTTTCTGTACCTATGTGCACCATGTGCTTGTTTTTGCACTTCAAACAAATTATAAAATCAATGACTTGCTTCAAACGAAGTCTTTGACACCGGTTTGTACTGAAGGTAATTGATTGGTTATATGGACAGTCCCAATCACATGGAATCATTCTTATAAGACATAAGCATTTTCATTTATTATAGGACATTGAACCCAATTTTGGTCTGCAATAAATCATCCTATTTCATCTGATTTAGGGAACATCTGAAGGTTGGCACTGGTTTTGAGAGCAGATCAGGTACAGTTCAAAGTAACGTGCAAATTATGGATGCTGTTGTCGTTATCAGTGAAATATCAGAGGAATCCTTTCTTTCCTGTTGCAGGGGTCGTGTCTCACGAACAGAGGTCCAAGTTCTACTCATTGACTGTTACATATAGAATACTAACAGCTAAAGTACAAATACATAATGGTGGTATTATTTTGTTTCTTTTTGTTAGGACTAAGTCTGTACTGTACTTACCGAAAGTAAACATCTGAAAAATCTAAAATACAGATGCATTTGCCATGTTATATCTACTCTGATATGATTTCAATTTCTTCTTCAGGTTTTATTTTTCAAGGATTTCACACCTTGTTTAATCACAAACTCATTTTTGGATGCATTGGCAAGCATCAAGTGGAAAGATTATGGGCTGTCTCTTAAAAGCATTGCTGATCAAGAGGGTTGTATTTTTCTGGAATGGGATAGCCTGCCACCATCTGTTCACATTGATATTGGCCTCCATTCTTATAGTAAACAATATCCATACTAGACTGCTATATAACAATGGTGACTAACTTTTGAGCATAGGAACAGGCAATCATGTGCTCCTTTGCTGTTTGGAAAGTATGTTGAATTCATTTGTCTATTTCTTAACTCTCTAGAAAGGCTGTGACAGTGCCTGCTCCTGCAAAAAGCCAGGTATATCGAGCACTAACAAGAAAAGCTGTAAGTCATGCACTCAGTGAATTGAAAGAAAAGAATTATGGAGCTCTTCTAAGTGTGCAGGCACTAAAGGTATGTCCTGATGCTAGTTTGTCTAGTGTCTGAACTTGAGATTTTTTTCTGTTATAGAACCTTTATCATAATGCTCTGAGCAATTTTGGTTGACCATACTTGTTTGTGGCTGAACTTTAATTTGTTTTCCTACAGATCCAGGAATATGCTCCTGACCTTGCCAAAACCTTGGCTGGCCTGATCTTGTCCTCCAATGACCTGAACTTCAAACAAGAATGCTTCTCTCTTCTTAACTTACAGTTTCAGAACAGTGAAGGAAATACTATTGAAGATTGCATAAAAGACAGGTTAATCTTTGTCATAAGCAAAAATGACAGAAAGCCAAAGAGAAATAGGGAATCTAAAGCCCTTCTTTTTGAAGATTGCTTCTTCCAGTCAGACTTCCCTGATGGGGAATTTGA
>JAOXNR010000013.1:13663548-13675371 GCA_028571225.1 Parsonsia alboflavescens
GACAATAGATGATATTTACTCATTATCACACACATTCTATAGACTTATTAGGTTAATTACAAAATTTTCTTTTGCTGATAGATACATACTTTGTAGTATAAAAACACAACCGTACTATCTATGTTTATGCTATGAAGTTACACACAAAAAACCTGGCCAAACTATATATAGCCTAGAAGTTATTGAATATACAAAGGACTACTCCAGTATTCTAGGCTAGATATTAGATAATTATTTCTGCTTATGCTACAGATGGAGCTGGTATATAAGATATTGCAGGATCAGGCATATAAGTCATGATTGATGGTCTTGAGAAGGTCTCTTCATCTGAAGTTGCAGAGTTTTCAGCCTTGAAATCAAGGGAGGCATCGGAAAAATACAGGTAAATATAATCAACAAGATATATGATCATATGGAAGATGTGAAGAAAAAACGCACAGAGGGGATGAGGGGTAATCAAGTACATACATCAGCACAGTAGTGAATCACTTTAACTTTCTCCGGTTCAACATTCTCTGGATGACGCCAAACCATTGCTAAAACCAGGTTGTAAACCAGAGGAATCGGCTTGCATGAGCTTTGGAAGAACATGTTCAAGAAATCCTGTCATTTTGCCTCGACTAATAATGTTGTAAACAAAACCTTGTCTGAAATGTACAAAAAGAGTATTAACTCAGACAGAACTGACACATATATATATACACCTTACCTGCTCTGAGAAGGTTGTTGGAATTGTGATTTTCAGAGTTTGAAGCAGATTTTCATAGGTCAATCTGCTAGGCTTAAACACAAACATTCCTGCGTTGAAGTACGAAGAAGGAGATTCACCAAACAGATGATCAGGCTGGCCATTTCACTTTATCAGGGCATGGCTGGCAATACCCAATAGAGTACTGAATTGTGTGACTCCATATTTTCTCACAGAAGCAATCCATCACAGCGTGTCGAACAGATGATCAATGTTGTCAAACACATGGATATCAGCATCCAGGTATGTCATCTTACTGAATTCCTCAAACTGAAACCATACAAAAAATATATATATATCATCAATTTTTAGAGAGCATTATATATATAGTGCTAGATAATGCTGTCTGAGGTACATAAATTTAATGATTCTTGAAGTTTTATTGATAATATATTAATGATTTTATTTCTATAATGCTAATTTACATATATGAATATTTCTTGAAATTGAGTTCACCACATAAAAGAATAATTGAGTTCATCATCAAATGGCTGACTTTTATATGGTAGTCCAGGTGGGAAGATACATGGGGTGAAATGAAATTCAAATTTGAGATTTTTTTTTATATTGTCGTTTTTTTTCCTTCGTGAAATTAAAAAAAAAAAAAGAAGCCATATTGGTCTTTTGTGGAGCAAAGGGATGAATCTATGACCTCAATTACCATTCGTGTTAGCCTTATCATCAGCAGGCTAAAGAACTGGATTAATTTTGGGGCCTTATCAACAATTACGAAAATATAGTGATCTTTTTAAATTTTTTAATGACACGATATATATTTGTTTTATGGGACAATATTGAATTGAAGTTTGCCTTCCAGGTTCGTAAACAAAGACCTATGGTCCAATGGGATGGGAAGTGTGTGGAGGGGATGGATGTCCTTGTCTTTGGAATATAGTATATAATAGGAGGTTTAGGTTAGCATCATCACTCTTTGTCTTATCTTCTATTAGCCCTGACCTTTTTTGACAAAGAAAGATGAGTGCAAATAGATTTGGAAAATAGCACTATATTAGATATTTTTTACTTCTAATATGTATTATCTCATTCCATCAATCATTTTAAAACTTAACTTCATAAGAATCACATGGCATGTATTATAATTAAATGCCGTAATATCCACTTTGCAGAAATTATATACCAATGTATAAAAAGTAGACACGTAACACATTTGTTTATATATTATAAACAAGTTATCTGGTTCTCATTTTCAATTTACTCTGAAATTAAATCTCATAAGTATCACATGCATGGCTTGTATTAATACAATTTTAGGAAATGTGATTGGGGTATCTGATGTGGAACTTTAAAATCCTCGATTCTTCAGTTTTGGCCACAGATTGCAGAGGATGATAAAAATTTTGCATTATTGGGGGAACCACAGTTCAAGAAACTCTCCCTGATTTGACGAACTAAGAATGTTCATCATTAGATTGGTTTTATATGTCAGGAAATAACAAAAAAAAAAAAATTATGACTTTGTTCTTTTGTGTTGATATTTTGAGAAACAAAAAACCTCGTCTGTCTTTTTCAGGTGGACCTAAGCATTCCGATGTTATGACTGCAGAGGCCGGAGATCGAGATACGCAAACTTGATGGTTCGCAAAGGTATGTGAAATTAAAACAGATAGAAGAAAACATCATTGCAATTGGGCCCTTGAGTTGGGGGGAAACGTACTGGGCAATTTGCAAACTGGACTATAAATTTTATATATAAATACGGATTTGCTAAGGTGCGTTCCGGAGCTCCTCTTAATGCGCGTTTCAATCGTTACCGTAATGTAATTTTTGCTCCACTTAGTTAGTTGCATGAGCATTGTAGCAAAATTTTCATTACAGTAACGGTTGGAGCGGGCATTAAGGCGTGCTCCGGAGCGCGCCTTAGCAAAACCATATATATATATATATATTTATTTATGTATATGTGTGTGTGTGGTGGGAACTAATTAGGTTGCCAATGTTGTGGTGTGGCTACAACACAACCAAAAGGTGTTGCTGGTCGGCCATATGCACCCGTTTCTGGGGAGTTGGTGGCATTTGGTTTGGTGTGCGCCTCTTTTGTTTTGTGTGTTCTAGCAAGCTCTAAAATGTCAGATCCTTCTAATTAATTATCAATCAATGGATCGATTGACACTGCTATTTAAGTTTATTCTTTTATGGAATAAAGGGGGAAAGATAAGCTGATCACAAGAAAAAGTAGCACTCATCTTAAGCTTTAAAAAATAAGTACTTTCACCTTCCAAAATTGTTCATTTTTAAATTTTGATATTAATTTTCTTAATAGAATATTATCTAATTTAAAAAATGAAACATTTATTTTCAGATGTCTCAAAATGAAATTAAACTGAGGCATCCAAGTATCGATTGTAATGAGGCCTAAAAGGAAAAGAACCTTTTGGTATGTATTGCCCCCTTACTATGGCTCAGATTCACCAGTCGAGAAAGTCAATTCCGAACTGCTGCTGAGTCGTCGGGAATCCAACGATCAAAATGATGGGAAACCTCTTCCCTTGTTCACTCCCTTAGATAGGATTTTTTTTTTCTCGGTTTCATCCTGAGAGCCAATGAGAGTGAAAGAAAAGAAGATGCCTTTTGACGGTTGGAAAAAATCTTCAATGATCTGCTGCACTACATTTGATATATACATGTGGTACAAGCTTAAGTTTTAATCGATACAAATTTTATTATCATCCTAATAAGCTTGTCCACGCCATCTATGGAAAAAATAATCAAGCCATCTTCATTATTTTTGACAATTCACAGACTCTGCTTCGCGGAAAATCCAGGCACACTGATTTATTTTCAGTGTGGGAATGAGGAGGAATGAAATGTTTCTGAAATCGGAGTGATAAAATCAGTTCAATTACTTGACTTAATCCTACACTGATTATTTTCATTCGTTTTCTTGAGGAAATATGGGACAAGAAAGATTGTATCTGGACCTGTTTAAATCAAAGGAAGAAAAAGAAGCAATCTTGAGGATTGAACACCTGTTTACCCTCGACGAGCTTTCTTTCTTAATTTCTGATGAAGTAGAAAATGAAGATGACCTGGTTTTTTTTTAATAGATGACATGTAATTCACATCAACTGATTATTAGGATGACAATAAAATATATATTAATTAAAATTTAAAGCTGTATCACATATGTACATGTGATGTAATGCAATAGATGCATCGAAGAAATTCTCCATTAAGAGGCAAAACTTAATCGGATTCTAATCCTGTCGCCCGTGGATTCCTCAGTTCCGGGAGTAAGGAGTAGTTTTTAAAAAGAATAAATCCTCCACTACTTAAAATCCATTTGCAGATCTGCAATCTGAACATGTGGTCGTGCATTTAGTTATCTGACAAGATTTGAACCTAATGTGCACTTGTAGTTGTATGCATACGTACTACCGTCAACAACCTTTCCTTTTCGAACACTATTTAAGGTTCAACCTGAACAGAAAATTAAGAATTACGAGAAGTGTTTAACTTAATTTATTATTTTATATTATAATATAAAATTTCAAGTAATTTGTAAATTAAAATATTTGATTTCAAATTATTTAAAATCAACGACAACTGTACACTTTTACCTAACTCGACAGAATATATCTGTGTCTTTTGTTTTGCCGGGTCAGGTATCTTAATAGAGTTACAAATTCACTTTGGGTAATCTTAGATACCGTATCATATACAAGTGAGATGTGTGATGGTTTCCTTGCATAAACTTCTACAGAGTACAGACCATTTCCACCAAGAAGCTAGCACAGTACAATCTCTTTGGAACTTCAAATCACTTTTAATTATTGTGTGTTACTTTCCTCTTCTATCTTTTGTTAATTTTTTTTTATTTTTTTAAATCAGTTAAAACTCATTAAGGCAAATATTTAAAATTATTGTATATATTAAAATTTAAAAATAACCATTTTCAAACAACTGAGAGAAACTTCCGCCCGCCTCGACAAGAAGCCAAAAATATCAAGGGCTCTCCACCGAGTTTGCAGCAAGTCACCAGAGTGGTAGAATCCCCCACACAACCTAACTTTCGTTAGCATTTATCTTAATCATGACTACAAATCCCCATGTTTTCAGGTTCTCAAAGGACCCCTGAGCATCAACGCCGAATCTCCAGCTTCTTACATTTCAAAAGACTTTAAAACTCCAACCTTACAAATTCCAGACGGGAATATTATTTATGCATCAATCAGAAGGAGCAAAATTGACTAGGAATCCAGAAGGGTGAGTATGGAATCATTAACAACCAAGGCGAATAACAACTTATAATGACCGGTTACAGTTCTACCATTTTTTTAAAAAAATTCTGTGTTCACAGGTTCATACCCCTTCGCATTATATTTAAAAACTAGACAAAATACTTGCTATTACACAAAACCAAGCACTCTAATACTAGTAAACAATTAAACATATGACTTAAAATTGAAACCAAAACACCATAACAGAAAAGGACTAGATAAAAAGCCGCCTGCATCCAGTATCAACCCATGAACATATTTTCTATGTTGCTTTATGCCTGTCATAGATAGTAACAAAATCAGTCAGAAAATCATGAGAATAATCCATCTAAGAACATGGCTTCGCACAAAAGTAAGATTCTGATTGAACATATTAGAGACATGCCTTATTAGCAATGTTGTTAGAAAGCCAATCCAGTCCCTCGTAGAGTCCCTCTCCAGAAGTTGCACAAGTGCTTTGGATGTACCTGCAAAAACAGAGAGATGAAATTTCCATGCATTGATGGATTGCAGAAAGAATGATAAATGGGTAAATGCTCAAAAATATACCAGTGGCGCTGCCTAAGGGAGTGCAGACCAAGCTTATCAGTTATTTCAGCAGCATTCATTGCATTAGGAAGATCTTGCTTGTTGGCAAATACAAGCAACACTGCATCTCGTAGCTCATCCTGCAACAAGTGATAAAAAATGCGTTGGAATGTTTTTGCTTAAGGGAATACAAGAACATTAGCTTCACTGTTTGAGACTGTCGATTTGCAGGTTTTAATGTGTTGGAATGTTTCATTTTGATTTCAGTCAAGTCCTTGCATCTTATTTTCATGTAATATGTTCTCTTGAAAATTCACCTCCAAAATGATAAATCCCATAATCGAAACAGATAATTTTCTAGCACAGTTATAAGTTATAGACCAATCAATCTCTGGAAATTGGAATTAAGTTTCTTTAGTAAATGGCCATTACAACATCAGAAGCCCCTTGCTTTTAAAAAGAATTGAAACGCAGAGTTGTTGCAACATTATACCACTCCAGAATAACTTTCATATATAGCAAGAAATTATTTAATTAGTTGTGATGGAGGGATAATCCACCTTCAGTACTCCTAGAAAAATTCTCATTTATTCTCTCAATCCTGTGGACCCCAAGAACCTTACAAAATAATAAATCTTTGGCACAGGCATCAAGATAAAATCAATAGAAAAGAGCTAGTACCTCATTTAACATCCTATGCAACTCATCCCTTGCCTCCACAATACGGTCTCTATCATTGCTATCCACCACAAAGATAAGACCTTGGGTGTTTTGGAAGTAATGCCTCCACAAGGGACGGATCTGCCCATGATCAATACTAAAATCTTAGTATTACATATCAAAGGGAAAAAGATCTTGCCGGAAAGAAGAAATGCATTGATATTATGCCGATCGAGATTTGAGAAAAAGGTGAGAAAAGTAGAATGATACCAAATCAACATTACCTTGTCTTGACCACCAACATCCCAAACAGTGAAGCTAATGTTCTTGTACTCAACAGTCTCAACATTAAAACCTGCAAATCATTCACAAATAAAGGAATTTTGATTGACAAACAAAGAATAAACTAATTTAGATAGGTTGGGGTATTAACATTGAGGAGCAGATGACAAGGGCTTCCGATCATGTAAAAAAAAATAGTTTAGACATGAGACCTTAGATTGACAGTATTGATAAGAATAGAAAGTAAAGACCAACATAGAATCAAAAATGAAGAATAAAGCAAGTTACAATATACACAAATCATCTTATTAAAGATGGCCAGAGCAGTCTACTTCTATTGTGTATCCAAGGAAATTAATCTTAACTGTCCCCAGATCCATCATCATTCTCATACCACAAGATACACAAAAGAGAAATGACAATGCAACATAGTGGTGCTGTTTCCTTCTCCGTGCAATTCAATCCTTAGTGGAATGCCATGGTCAGGGTTAGTTTGCATATGTGCAAGACTGCAAAATGGCAATGTTTTAGGAGTATAGCTTTGAAGAAACCAAAGCTCTTTTCAAAAGCTATATTAGTTTCAAAGAGGCTTAGCTTAAGCTCAGACTCCTCAAGCAATATGATCCACTGTTTTAGTTCAATGTTGTTTTGTTTCTAAGGAAGAGGCAATCAACAAATATAGTGCATCTAAACCCAAAAGATACCTATTGGATTAGTAAAACAACTGGGTATCCTCCGCTTATGAAGGTGTGAGTAGTTGATACTCTTAGCAGAAGGACCACCTTCAATGTCATTGAACTTAGACACATTGTTCAACATCAAGGATTCAAAATACTTAGATGTCACTCATCCAAGGAATCTCAAATTACCCAGCCTAAATGCATAATCTAGGTTCAATAACTGAAGGTTTCAAGCAAGAGACAGCTTAACATTTCAGATCAATAAATCACATTTGAAACAATCTTAAATTGGAGAGATCAAAGTAATCACCGGTAGGAGATCACCGTAAACACCAGAAATAACTCTTTTGAAGCATCAGTATGGTGTGACATTTTGATCAATTGGTAAAGAAACAAAGAGGAATCATTTAGTAAACAAGGTCATAAAAAGATTATTAGAGCTGTGCTGTCAGATCTCATACCAATGGTGGGAATTGTGGTCACTATCTCCCCGAGCTTGAGCTTGTACAAGATGGTGGTCTTACCAGCTGCATCAAGACCTACCATGAGAATCCGCATCTCCTTTTTGGCAAAGAGGCGGCTGAACAGCTTCGTGAATGTCAATCCCATATTGTCTTCTTATGGATGATCCCTGCGCACACACACAGCGGCATTTTACATTGTGGAGACATATACAAAATCTATGTAGTTTATATTCAAAAGGCAGGCTTACACAAAAACAAATGATAGAGAAACGCTGCTAAAGAAAGTATATAACGCAGAAAGTTCTTTTTACATACCATTAGATCAGCTGAGATCTAAGACCTACTTCATTAATTTATTAATCATAGGAGCACATGCATAATGCATCAACTAATAACATCCTCAACGAAATAACGTCATAAATTCCTGGTTTAACAGAACACTTCATAGATCGAAACTTGTTTCTCCATAATATCATCAGATCAGGTCACATCACATCATAAATAGAAACCAGACAACCGAATTCAAATCTAAAATGATCTAAGCCGACACTGTTAACTCAAATCACATGAAATTCAACTCAACCCCAATACTTCCACCAAAACATTTGAAAAAAAAAAAAAAAAAAAAACAAAACAAAACAGAATTTTAGTAAATTCAATTTCAATAGACATATCACATACCGTCCCCTACGCATCCAAGGCATACAAAAAATTGATTAAAATTCCAACACAAAACTGAAATTCAAAAGTTCCTTGGCGATTGCTACATATAGAACATACGTAAATCTCTGCATAGATTGATGGGACGGAGAAGAAGGGATTCAAAAATCGAGAGAGATTTGCTTACCTTTGGTGACCTTCGAGAGAGGGAGAGGAAAGGGAAAAAGAGAATGAAGGAAATGGGAACCTGAGACCAACGCGTATAATAGGTAAATGAGGATTTCAACTTGAGGTGCTACCTAAAGAGGCGAGATGGGCAATAAATAAGGGCGTCGTTGAAATGTCAAATTACCATTTGTTTTTCTGGAAATAACGATATTGCCACTGTATCCGCTAGCAGTTGCTCTGTCCTCCGTTGGATAGCTTTTGCCAAGTTGTTGAGTGCAATCAGATACTGACACGTCGGATACTCGGGAACGCTTAAAATGAAGGCAATCTTAGAAGTTAGAATATGCGACTACTACTTAAAAACAGAGAGAGAGAGAGAAAAGTCTCCGAAGGAGAAATATTTTATTAGTAATTTTTTTTAGGAGGTGAAAAAGAGGTAACCCTTTTTTCTTTATTGATTAATTTTCTTCGGATGTCGTTCATTTGTTGGAAAAAGAGAGTTCCACAAAATCCCTTCTTTCTTCTTTCTTTTTTTTTTTTTTGAATAAGCTTTTAATAATGTTCTTATCTCACTTAAGTTTTGAAATAATAAATAGTTCAACTATTAAAACTTACTATTCCTAAATATAAATAGTTTTAGCATCAAATTTTTTTATTTTTAAATATAATTCCATTGAATATTTATTGATTTATTATAATAATTAAAGTATTCCCATGAATGTTTATCGATTGAAAATTAAAATTATTCTCTTTTATATTTAAAAGGACTTGGAGAATTAAATAAAAATCTTTTACTCCCCCCATTGAAATTGAATGTCTTACTTTAATTTACATCCATTTTAAGAAAAAAAATTTGGCTTGATTCATTTTTGAATTGCAATATTATCAATTTCGATTCAAAATGAAAAATGAAACATTCAATTCCAAACAGAGAGACATTATTTCTAGAATAAACTTTGACTTTAATTGATAGAAAAAATTTTAGTATGAAAATTGAAAATAAATTTATTTGAATACTTCATCCTATATGATAATTATAAGTATTTACAATTAATTAATTTAACTCAAGGTATAGTACTTTCCTCATTCATTTGACATGATTTACTCAACTTCTAAGTTAGTAATGCTAAATTTTTCAATTAAGGAAGTGGTTGAAGACGTTTTATAATGAAAGTTTATTTATTTTAGAAAATTGTTAAATTTTAAATAATCTGAAATAGAAATAAGGACAGTGGAATACGTGTAAAATGTTAAAATTACACATACTTTAGAGCATCGAATGGGAGTTTTTGATATTTATTGAGGTTCCAGAAGGAGCAGACCATGTGGTTGTCCCTCTGTTACCAGCAGGAAGAAGATCCCTGTCTCGTTCGATTAGAACATGCATACTGGGTCAATCTTCAAGGTAAGATCTGCAAGAAACAAAATAAAATAAAAGCTGGACCTTTCTTGTGCAACTTTGGTTACACCGGGTCGGAAGTTCCCAATGGCCTGCTTCCATGGCGGATATAAGGAATTTGTCAAAATAGCAAATCTCAGCATTTTTTGTTGAGCCTTTCACACCAGCATTTTGATAATGTATAAGCGGAATTAAGTTGGGTGTTTTTGCTGAACTAAAACCCAGGTTTAAAAGAGTATATGAACATGTATTCTTCATATGTACAAATAAAGTATAAATAGAGTTTAAGTTTTGAGTGTTTTCTGCACTGCAGGAAATCTAATGCTATCTGTTCCACAAGACATGAGTTGCAATCCGAAGCGGCATGTAAAGAAGAAGAAGAAGATCAAGATGCTACACACAGTTCTACTTGTATTTGATGTATGCTAGTATGCAAATTAATGCAATGCATGAGAAGTATATCGGAGTTTGATCAGCGCCAATACTGAGCCCAACGGTGTATGGTTTCAACCATTTGAGGGAATAAAGCACTGACACTTTCATTGATGAGATCCTGGAAAAAGTGTATGCATTCTTCATCGTCCAAGTCCAGGCGGAACTTCTCTTGAAGCTACATGCACAATGGAATCCATTTCAACATAAAAACAGATGAAGCAAACAAAACGACAGGTATTAGTTTCAGAATCGGAAGCAAGAATGTGAGAAAGAACTCGCCTTAAGAATGCCTTTTTCAGGATCAGAAGCAATGTCAGGGATATTAGAACCAGCCATCAGATGAAAGAGATTCAGTATTAGGTTGCTAGATTTACGGAGGATGTTGTATGCTTCACAACAGTATGATTTGAACCTGGTATAATATTGGCTGGAAAAGGGGAGAGAGTGAAAAAGTTGTTGAAGATCTTAGGAAAGTTTAACAAGCCACAAAATTAAAGAATACCTTTCAGCTCCACCCATAGCTTCCACCATTTCTTTGCAAAGTTTCATAGGTGGTGGAAAGGGCTTCGGATCTCTACCTAGAATAAAGCCAAAATCAACATGGAAAAGGCGGCCATCATCCCTAAGCAGAAGATTATCCAGGTGCCTACAAACCATTAAGATTAATTAGTGGAGTGACGTTTGGTATTAATAATTCTTTGTACGTTCTTACAAAAAAACAGAACTTTATTGTGCAAAAATTATTGAGAGGAAGTTAGGTAGTTAAGTCAAAGATCACCTGTCTCCAATTCCTAGGATGTATGTGATGACAGAGTAACCAGCGCAGCTTTTTATGAAAGTTTCAAGACAAGTGCCAGTAACCCCAAATGGTCCATCTTCATCTGGGTGGAACTTCTGCAGGTAGCTTACAATACTCCGATGCTCTGAAAGAATCTGGGTTTAAGAAGAAGTGATTTATCAAATCATAAAATCAGCACCAGACAAGAGCCAATAGATGCCACAAATTTTGAATGAACCCATAATGATGTACATCTGTACTTCCAGAAACATAAGATCAAAGTACACAACTGAAAAAAGATTAATCTTCTAGAACCAAAGTCAGAATGATTAACTTGTATAGAACTATTTCATTACAGAGTTGCTAAGGTGGCAGAAGACAAAGGCAACTAAGCTACAGTTAGTATTATACTCTCGTCAGAGAATGATGGGACTGCTGGGCACATACATTAACCAGGATGCAAATTACAATTAGGCACATACAGATGAAAAGAGAAGGCAATGCAGGAAGAGTGACAAGTTGACTATTAATATGTAATGTAAATTACACAGAACATGCAAAAAGATAGGGGGGGAAAAAAAGCACTAGTCAATAAAAAGATACAGAATCACAGTTACTAATATTGTTAGTAGTTTAGCAAGGGTATTCTAGTAATTAGGGTATTCTAGTATTAAGTAATTACTTTGCTTAGTATATATATATATGCACTCTAGTTGTCAAAAACTATCAACAGATTATTATTCTCTTTTATTTAACATGGTATCAGAGCCAGGTTAAATTTCC
>JAOXNR010000013.1:13681447-13695479 GCA_028571225.1 Parsonsia alboflavescens
GGAAATCAAGATTTTTGTACAAATAAGTATTGCAAAACCACTCAGAGTTACGTGCAGCATTCTCCCCAATCCCCAACCCTTTGAGCCTTCTAAATCATTATAATCCCAGCAACAAAGTCCATCGAATCAACTTCAAATGCTTTAGGATAACAGTACAAAGTGAACAACAAATGGTACCTGAATTGGATGTATCTAAAGGAGGCAACTTTCCTTCCAGACGTTCAATTCGAAAAGTAACCGGAAGATTAATGTCACAGGACAAGAAGAAGCGAAATTCGTTCCCGGTCATTTCTTACATGTTACAGAGACAAAAGGATCTGCAAGAATTGGAACCCAAAATCATCCCGAGAAGATTACCAATAAGAGCTTTGGAAGGCCAATAAAATTAAGAAAACTTACGTGAAGGAAATAACTTAAGCTCACAAACCCCCAACCCAGTTCTTGAAAACTTGCATACGATCTTTATTCTAATAAAAAACCTGTAGGTAAGAATAACCTGAATTACCTTAAACCCTCTGAAGAATCAAACTGTGATCTTTTTGTTCTCTACAGTCTACAGATGCTTCAGTCTGGTCCGGACCGGCAAAAAAAATTTCCGGGTTATTTTGTAAATCCCGGGCAGTGTACGACTGCGTTTTTTTCTGGCCGGGACCGGTCTTCTGAGTACAAAATTTTTTAGCGTGGAATTTAGTCATTTACATTTACTTTATTAACGCATTAAGGGACGCGTTCCCATCCGAGTTCGCATTACAAGACCGAAATATAAAGTTGTGGCTGGTCTTCAAGATAGTCCCGCTCTTAGAAGATTCTTATTCACAGAAAAGAAAAGAACAAATATCAAATAAGATTGTAAGTTATAGAAGGAAAAAAAATTTTAAAGGGACAATAGTGCAGTTTTAAATTAGAAATACGACTCTTTCAAATAAGTGAATATTTAATATGAAAATGAAAATATTAGCCCTCAACTTTTAATTCTACCAAGATCTATGATTTTAGAACTAATCAACTTTAAAAAAATAAAATAAAAAATTAACTCATTTATTATTATAAAATTAAAAAGTGGGACATTTCATAAGTTTTATACTACTCCTTCCATCGGGAATTAAATGTCCGAACAACTCAAATAAAATATTACATTCATTTTAAAAAGAATAAAAGGTTTGTTTTAGTTTATTAAAATATTGCATTGTTAATTTTTTTAATAAATTTTTTTTACTATTTTAGAAAATGAGATATTCAATTCCGGACAACTCAAAATATAATATAGGATATTCATTTTCGGATAAAGGGAGTATAATCATAGAACATTACAAACAGAAAATACAAGGTTAATTCCCTTCTTTCCATCCCACATTCTTACATAGTTTAACCTTTAAAAAAAATCATTGAAATTCCTCTAGGACCTGATCTAAAATGCAACATTTATTATAATGAATGAAGCTTGAGGAGGGCTTAAAAAGGAAGATATTTCAGCATTAAGGTAGCCTTGGAAATTTTGAGAATTCCGGTCGCCTACGTTGCAAGTATGCATTCTTTCCTTCATTGCCTTCCTCAGTTCCATAGAATATGAGAGTGGCATCTCCCCCAAGACCCTGCAAGAGAAGTTTTAAACAGCATTTCATCAAAACCAGAAACAACCTTGTAATGCAGATGCAGGCTAAGTCCACCTCAGTAGATCACTTATTCATAAAATGAAATCCCAGATTCGATTCACTCCAAGTTAAAAGACATGCCTAGAAGAAAGTTGCATTTCACAACCAAGAAAAGGGGTTCAAAGAAGACAGACAGACTTATTCATTAAGTCCATACCTGAAGTCCTGCATGACCATCATCAACTGCATTGAGAGCTGATTTGAGGACTCGAATTGCAGTCGGGCTGTTCCTGAGGATCTCTCGGCACCATTTAATTGTTTCTTGTTCTAGCTTTTCTAGCTGCACAAACCAATTTGAGATTTTTACATTAGTTAAATTTGTCCACAAAAAATGCACATGAAGATTACCGGACAAAATTGTTTGAGAGTTTTTAGCAGAGTATGTAATATCCATGTTCATTAAAGAAATGCGCCAGTGGTTTTTTCCTTCTCCCTTGATTAATTTATGGGTTTATGCTGCAAGTTTCAATAAATCTTCCAATGAACTTACCGGAACAACAGTGTTCACAAGTCCCATTTTCTCTGCTTCTGCAGCTGTGTAGAATCTTGTCATAAACCACATTTCTCGTGCCTTTTTTGGCCCAACCTATTCCCAAAAGAAAAGAGTTAATTCATTTAAAATATGCTAGAGATATATGTAGACAGATTTTCTAGCCAAACATATTCGGAATCCTGTTTAGTGTTGCAGATGCCTATGACCAAGAAAGACTTCAATAACTAAACAGGTATATTGCATTACCATTTTTTTACTGTGGAATCCTCTATCCAATACAACTCAAGTATGAAAAGGAATGGACCCCAAAACTTACCAAACGGGACATTATGGAACTTCCATAGCCAGCATCAAAGCTTCCAACCTACAATTTTCTTAGATAATTTTAGATAATCAACTTGAAACAAGTGACAAGAAAGGAAATGCTAAGCATTAGCTCAGAAATATTTGCAGACTTGACTATGTTAAAGTGAAATTCCTTGCTATTACATGTGGGGCAAAATGAAAATGCTAACTTACACATACGCATGATAATTTGAAAAGCATGCATCCAGTGGTTCAGTGTATGGTACTTTAACTATTAGATTCAATTAAAACTTGATAATCCGAATGAGCATTTCTCTCATGAACAGAATTCTCTTCTATTGAGCAGTACCCTCTTGAATTCTTGATCGGGTCCTGTTCTATTTTATAAGATTCATTTTATATAAAAAGGAGAAAGGACACTGGGACATGTTTTACCAAACGGAATTTCCTAGAAATACCTTTGGACCTGTCTGACCAAAAATAGCATTATCTGCAGCAATAGTTAAATCACACACCATATGTAAGACATGTCCTCCCCCCACAGCATAGCCTGCAACCTTGTTTTAGGAACAAACCATAAGTAATGCCAGATCAACTTATGAGATATTGAATTAATTTAATTTCAAAGGATGACAGAAGGTAAGAAGGCCTTGCTTACCATTGCGATTACTGGCTTTGGTAGTCGACGAATCTGCACCTGCAGGAAGTCAGCTAAAATCTAAGCTTATAAAACAGAAAACAATAAAAGACAAGATTCATTGACCCCAATTTCTCAAATCCTCCATCCTCTATGTTGCAGAAAGAATTTTTTGGAAATTTGTGGAGGCAAAAGCAATTGACAGAATGATACATTTAAAAATTAAGTATCAAGCATCTTAGAACTTGCCTGTAGATCTAAGACATTAAGGCGGCCAAAACTGTCATAATCAGCATAACCGTCGTTGCTTCTCAATGATTGATCTCCTCCACTACAGAATGCCTTAGTACCCTGCATCAAATAATTGAATTGGTCACTTCCTAGTTATAAATAATCCATGAAAATTCTAGAATGTAAGCATTACAAAAGGGGCAGGCCTATTTATCAATGACATCACAATAGTACAGATAGGGAACTTACTTTTGGATGTTTTTCTTCTATGATTTCGCAAACTTAAATGTGAACTTTTGACCATGGAACCTTTTCGTTTATTGCTGAAGTTTACTTAGAAGTGTTTCATTTCATATCACTACCACAAGTTTCTTCAAATTGAGAAATGAAGGATTTCACACATTGATCTATATTCAGTACACTGAACTCCATGTGCTCATCCAAATAAAATTACCTTCCCAGTGAGAATAATCACCCCCACGGAAACATCATCCCTAGCATCATTAAAAGCACGGATAAGTTCTTTGATTGTAAGTGGACGAAAGGCATTTCTTCTATCTGGCCTGTTTATTGTTATCTGTAACACAATGATAACACATTAGATTAAATCATCTAAAGAAATGCAGGTTCTGATAACTTGTGAAATCTTATATGTAACAACTAATTGAGGGACGTTAATGGCAAATGGCATTTCTAAAGTCAATAAGCATAACGATGACACTGAACAAGATTAACTGACAACGAAATTCAAAATTGCAGAAAATGAAGCTTGTGTGCAGTAAACAATCAATAATCAAGAATTACAGAGGTAATTCACCTATTTAATGGTGAATACAGGACCCGCATTATAAAAAAGAAAGAAACAAAACTGGCCTTTTCCTATGCTACAGTTTTTAACATTCTGCCCCCGGAATGTCTTAGAGCATTAACACTAAGTTTTCATAAATCCCATAATGATTTACAAACTTCAGAACCATATGCACTCAATTTAGCTGAATAGTCAACCAAAATAGGAAATACCCTTCATCTCAATTTCATAGCCCTATCCCATTTTCAGATATCTACCTGAACATCATGGAAAATCAAACAAGAAAAACATACATGACCCATTCAAATAATTCCTTAAAAGGATTGATCCAATGGGGATGGAATGGGACAACTCTGATATTGATAAACTTTTCTTGTTACAAACCTTAGCAATGCCTTCAACAGCTTTTTCATATATTATATCAGTGTACACCTTGCCAGACTCATCACAAGAAACCGTCCATTCGGGTTCATGATTTGGGACTTCACCATGAACTTTGTGGTAGCTGTCATCCAATGAAGAGCTGCAATTAGATAACCCAATTGAAGCATGCTGATCAGCAAGAACTGAATAACAAGTAGGCATGAGATGGTTAGCAACAGAGCCCAGTCTTCTTTTCATGGTTTCAAGATCCTTTCCAGACAGCCCACTCATCTTGGAAAAGTTTTTGCAGTCAATGAAGTAGTGTTCTTGAATTCGATCTTTGCCTAAGCGATGAATTGATGATGAAGAAGGTGGTTTGGAAGTTGGACTTCCAGGTAGTTGACAATGGACAGTTGTTCTTCTGTTACAAGTTACAACTTAGAATATCGTTATCTTCAGAATTTTGACAAATAATGAATTACATATATGATTGGATGTTGGATAAGATCAGAGACCTATGGATCCGACCTCCGAGATAAGGGAAACGAGCCAAAGTGGGGCATCAAACGCGTGGGAGAGGTGAACCGGGTAAATTTGGGTTACGGAGTCGATTCATGATTTCTTTTTTTGCCCCCCGGGTGCATTATAATTTATATATCCTCACCTTTGTGAAATTAAAATTGGATTCCCCTCCAGGCATGTTTGTAGAATTTGACTTTTTTTATAATTTTTAAATTTTTTAAAATTAAATATTACATCTTTTAAAATAATATATTTATATGTTTACATCTTATAAAGCATGAGTGTTCATGATTCGATCATCACGAAATTTTTTAATTGAATCATTATAATTGGTTATAGAAATTTTTTAACCATCAATTATAAATTTTAATATGTAATTATATCTAACCAAATCATTTATAATCAATTTATGGACAGCTTGATTCCATTAATAACCAATTTTTTATTATTATTTTATATAAAGTACTTTATCCATTTCTTTTTACAAGTTAATTTAGCTAACAAATTTTATTTTAAAATAGAAGTTACTTTATACTTTTTAATGATTAGTTTTATTTCCCAACAAGCATTTAATGAAAAAATTTTAGTCATACCCTTTTAATCACATTAAGTAATTAGGTTTGAATTTATATGAGCATTAATTATCATAAGAAATATTTTATTTCAAGAAAATATTAATTACTAAAATAATCGTTGCCTTAATTTATATTCTAAAACGATTTTAAAAAAGAAACAAAGAGAATATTATAATTTTTATATATCATATATTATTAAATAATATGTTATATTTATTATAGCAGTTTAGATCTATTAATAATCGATTAAATTTCATTTTCTATGAAAATTACTTTATATATAATATAATCATATAATGTATATTATAATTTTTATATTATTATATTTAATCTTTTTGGTTCGGTTATAATGTCCATTTATATATATATTCACACCAAGTTGAACCGGTATTTGCATGCAATTTATATTATTACCAATATTTATATTTGATTGAAAAATCCTATTTGTATTAATACAGCCATTTCACTATTGCCTATGCAAATAATAAATTAATAATATTGTATAATTTATTATTGGGATGATATTCTCTTACTTATTTTTCTTAATTCTTATACCAAATTAAAATGAGAACTTAATAAAATGAAGTTTATGAATTATTCAATGTATAATTTTACAATTCAAAATGTTAATTCAAAAAAAAAAAATCATGTAATTTATTAGAAAGTGATATGATGTTTAAATAGTACAAATCTCAAACTTAATATAAAATTACATTCTTAAGAAAAGATATATATTTATTCACTAAAATTTTAATTTTTTATTAAATTGTTTGAGAGATAGAAAAATTAAAATATTGACAAATTTAACACAAAGGACTGAAAATTGTGACTTTTTGCAAAATTTGAAACTAAATTAAAAGTTTTAAAAAGTAGAAAAGACTCGATTAAGAATATTTAATTTAATATTCCGAAGTTCAACGCATCTCTATGATGAGTTAGATCAGGTTTTTCGGGTTTCAAAAATGTGTGCAAAAATCCCACAACGTTCGAGCCGACGATTGCATCGAAGGTAACAATGGACGAACCGACAAGAATGTCAAGAATTGGGCAGAGAACTGAAAGAACCAGCAAGATAGCGGGTAAAGCTATAAACTTACTTCATGAAAATGTCTTCAACTGAAATTCTGGAATTCCCAGCTGTTTCCTTTTCATATTCTTTATTTTTGTTGAACCAAATATTTCCTGTCATTTTATTAAGTCAGCTTCTTGTATTTACTGCAATTAAGTTTAAGTTTCTGCATATGTGTATAAATGTAGTTTTAGATCGTGTCGGATTCTACCATCAATTTTGCCTTTATGAATATGGGGGATAATAACCATTAAGAAAAGTGCATTAGGGAAAAATTGAGTATTTGTTGGTAAAAGGAATTGATATACGGAATGTGCACAGTGCTGACATTTCACATCTGGAAATACAGAACATTCAGTATTTCATATATGCCTTATTAATTGATGATTGCCATTTGGGATAGTTGTTGATCTCTTACATGTCCACATGATTGCATTGATGGCATACTGTTGAGGGTTTCAATTTCTAAGGATTTATTAGAATGATTTAGCTTTTGAATTTCTTAAAGAAACATCATCCATTGCATTGATGGCATACTGTTGAGGGTTTCAATTTCTAAGGATTTATTAGAATGATTTAGCTTTTGAATTTCTTAAAGAAACATCATCCATTGTTGAGGTCTTTTTTAAATCATAAAAAGATGACAAAGCAAACCATAGGAAATAAGGGAGAAACGCAGCCCCAATTTTTATTCTTTGAAACCAAATAAGGCTTCTTTCCTGAATCTGATAAAGGTGGCAGTTCTACAGAGAATACTGTGCATGCTTTAAGAGTGAAAAGAGGATGTGCAGAAGTATAACTAGGGCCTTTTGTTGTTCAAGTTATATGACTTCAAGATGAAAATTCTACTCAGGAGTAAGCAAAGAGGGACAAATCTTTCTCAGGAAGGCCTAGTCGGTTGTGATAAGGATTTTCTAGAAGGAATCTTCATGAGACAGTCTTTTCTTGTGCATGTATCTTCTACCTTGCATAATTGTAACTGATGATTTTCTTCTCTTTAGAGCAATTGTTCCACACCTTCTGATTTGTTTAACCAATCTCTATGTTCTGGTTTTGAATTTTGGGCATATGGCAAATTCTTTTGACATAAACATGTATATAAGTTTCGATCAGTGAATCTTGTTGTTTATAGTGGAGGTCCTCTATTATTCTTGACATTTCCCTTTAATTGTTCAAATGAGCTATAGATACCATTCAAAGGTGGGCATTTGTAGTCTTTGTTGATGATATATAAGATTGTTATCAAATACTGGCTAGTTTTGTCAATTGTATAATGATTTCGTTCATCTGGATAGATTTGAGAACAATGATTTGTTTCTTCTGAGATACATTCCCTCTAACCCGTATTAAACAAAACTAACAGAGTACCTCAAGTTAATTTCCTTGCCTAGGGAGAAAACTATGATCAGATGGTTAGTTGTTTCAAGGTCTGAAGTTCTCATAAAATATATAATTCTCTGTGACGATTTTAGATATTTTGAATTAGACCCACAGAAGGGGGTCAGATAAAATCTGATTCTGGTGGCATGTTACTCTGAACCTTATGTCTGTAAAACAGCACTTTGTTAGATCCCCTTCCCAATACTTATGGGAATTAAGGAAAATTTTATTACTTTCATGGGTTAGGTGAATGTGACATTGCATTTTCTCCTTTATAGCCATCTGGAAATCACATAGTGCATTTATCATCTTATATTTTGACAAAGAGACTTTTTATCTACTATGTTGAAGACCTTTTTCACCTGTTGCTCTCATAAGATGTTCTGAAATGTCACTCGATCTTAGTATGAGTAGCAGAGGATTGATGAGTACCAGTGATTCTGAATAGTGTTACTAAAAGGCTGGTAAAATCAGAACCTGACAATAGAAATACAATGTTTGAGTGACTATCAGTTGAGTTAGCTTTGTCCATGTGCAGCATCTGAATGAGTTTTCTGTCCAGGTAGTAGGATAGCAGCACGCAATCTCCAATGTTGATATTACAAGGATAGTGTACTTTCATGGTTGCTCTCTTGCCCTTGCTATTTCCAGTCGTTTTTCCAATTTTTTAGAGCTATCCAATTTAATTGAACATAATGGTTCTGCTATCTCATTTTTTCCTTAATGTAGAGTAACTTTTTTGCCATTGCTTCATTCTCAAATTCAGAGGATTTATGATGTTGATGTATCTGAATTGTTCCTATTATTTTAATAACTGAAGGATGTGGTAGCGAAACTTTTTTCTTTTCTCCTCATTGCTATGTGAAAAATAATGATTTATTATTACAGATATAAATGGACAAGGCATATCACATAGTACCATCAGACTCTAAGCTATGAAACAAATAAAGCTCATATGATCCTAATACATAGTTTTGTATAATCTTATATATCTAAAATATGCACCCATTTTCTGACTAACTAATTGGTGTAAAGGGGGTCAGCTGTACCTTGCCGACCACTCAAATGAATACACCAGAGAATATAAATAAGGCATCTTTAACATACATCCTGATCTGTTTGAGTCTTGCTGTTTGAAGGTTTACCAGCTTGTAAGCATTGAATTGCCGGGACAGTAGGAGTGTACAACTCTCCATAAGATTGCCAACAGAAGGGATCATACAGGTGATACTGTTCTTGAATTGGCTTTAATTGAATGTCAGTTAATGTTACCTCTGAACATGGTGTGCTGTCACTACATGCCAAGTGCACTGGTTTTACAGTGTATGTTCCTCTTATTCTTTCATAATGGATTCCTGAGAGTGCCACAGCAGCTGTTTGATTCTTGCATCTGCTCTTGTCACAATAGAATTGATCAATTATAATTGGGAGTTGGACTTCAGAGACTTGAATGTTGGAAAATAGTACTCCTTGCACAGATCCAGATCCACCCTGCACACGTTGTAGCCATGTTGGATAGAGAATGGAATGCAAAAAAGTTTATTTGAATTTATAACTGCTGCAAAGAAGTTTCAATTGATCTTTCCATCAAAATGTATCATGTGAACTTATTTTTGCATACAATGTCCACTATAGTTGAATGCTTAGCAACTTATGAATTTCTTAATTTGAGAGATAGGAAGAAGTTAGCCATACCTGCCATGTCTTAATTCTGACACCATTCATGGTATTATGCATAATGATGTCTCGGACTGTAATGTTGGAAACACAAGCTTTAGTATTATCTTTTCCTAGCCCTCCAATACTAATTCCATGTCCTGGTCCGCAGGTCACATCATGTATGTACACGTTTGTGCATCCAGTTTGTATTGACACACAATCATCTCCTGCAAAAAGCATTCACTTCTGTTAGACACTTTATTAAGTTTTGCTTGTCTCAAGACATTGTAGTTTTCTTATTCATTCCAATTGTCTGTTCTCGTGGTCCATGTTTAGTTTTTCAAATTCTTATCCTCCTAAAGGATGAGGTCTTTCAAGTGTTATGAAAATGACAAGAGTTGAGGTTGGAGCAGGATATAGGGGACTAGAGTTTTCCTCTTTCATGGGCTCAAAGGTCAATCTGAGCTAAGATTCATGCCATGACAAAATGTGCTCTGGCTGTGAGTTGAAGCTTGTTCTAGAGTTGGTTCAGGTAATAGATGGATGGTTGCCAGGTGCCCAAATACAAGTGGTTGAATTTGAAGGATGTGGGTGCCATGGTTTCTCTCAACCTGGATAAGATTTCTGCTCTATCCTATATTTTTGTCTCAAGTATCTCAATTATATTCTTGTCTCTTCTCCAGCATTTCACTAATGGAACAAGGTATACTAGTGCATTGGTGATCTTGCCCTTCCTCCCTAATGCTGAACCTAGTCTTCAGATTATCAGGGTTGATTAGTGATGATTGTGTTAGGTACTTGGATGAATGGTTAATGAAAAAAAAAAAAACTTGGCATTTATGACTTACCACAAGCAAGTTTGGCACTGCGGATAAGCACATCTTTAGAATTCTGTAAGTGGATTCCATCTGTATTGGGGCTGTCACCTGGAGATGAAACGCTGAAGTTGTATACTGATACTCCAATGCAGTTATCAAACTTCAGGTGGCACTGAGGACTGTTCTGAATTGTTATCCCTGTGACTGTTACATTGAAGCTCCCATAAAACCTGAGTGCCTGCATTGCATTGTTAGTGTTAGTGCCTCCCAGAAGAAGTTGAATAGTCAGGAAACTAAATCTTGAGGTTGTACTGATTGCTTAAGTTATATTTACCGTTGGTTTAATGCCTGGCATCTTTCCGCTCAGTGAGCCTCCCATCTGCTGCAAGATTTTCAGTGAAAATAGGTAGTCTTAGATAAAATGAATTATAAACAAGATGTGTTAATTGGAAATTGGAAGGACTAGTGAGTTTTATGATAATTACTGGAACTGGTGGATTCATCCCAATTGTACTGTTCAAGGGGACTCTAAGTTTTTCTTCATTATCTATAGGATCTTCAAATGGTGAATCTTTCCACCAAACTGCCCCATTTCCATCAATCGTTCCGCTTCCCTTGACTGTAATTCCTACTAGCTTTGTGAATTCAAGCCACTGTAAAAGCCCTGAACCCCAGTATTTTGCATTTGTTGGTGCAATTATTGTACCTTCTAACTGCAAAAGAAAATTTCGCATTCATGTTCAATAAAAAGCTTTCTTGAATGCTCAAAAGTTTTGTTAGAGCTTTTTACAGGTTCTGGAACCTTGTTAAATTTGGGATCTTTTACTTTTACATAAACAATTGTTCTCTTCATCATGACTCTTTATAAACTAAACCACTGTTTGATGGTGATAGGGAATGAACAGAATACACTACCAATATGCAAAAGCTGGATAATTTCCTAAAGATGATGCTGCCATTGCTTTTACCTGGAAAACAATATTGTGCTGACAGTAAGGTCCAGAGAAGGAAATTGGACCCACAAGGAATTCATATTTTGGTGGGACCAGTATTGTCGAGGCTTCCTCTTTACAAGCGGCCGCCCATGCTGCTTGAAATGCCTGTAGTTCTCCACAGAAAATGAAAAAAAAGAGAAGTTATTAATCAGCAATTTTATTTTTTTCCTCTCAGAATATACTTTAAGGTTTGCATGCAATTATTGTTAGTTTGAAGGCAAAACTGCCTTAACGGGAATCATTTGAGAGTGGTCCCTGAATGATATTGCTGTCCATTGCCTGTGGCAGTTATGTTGACTCTTTTTTTTTTTTTTCCTGTATGGTAACCTTTTTGCTCTATTATTATTCTATGTAACCTAAGACTTATCTTGGAGTATGCAACAGTTACCTGCCTTTTGTCCTCTTCAACATGAGATTTTCTGTGATAAATAGTTGACCACAAATCTCTTCCTTTTGTTCTGGCAACAAAAGAGAGAGATAACACCCTCCACCATAGGTCTCCTCTGACCAGGCCACTGGTACTTGATTCTTAGGGTAAAAAGTAAACCATAACGAGACCACTAATTTTAGTCATTTCACTGGAATCATTAACTTAACTTCCATAATGATGTTCTAAGATGAAAATGACATTTGGAATGTTATTAAGAGAGTTAGTGAAATTGGTAGTTGGATTGTAGTTATAATTAAGAAATCAAGAAACTATTAATATGAGTTGTGAAAAAACAGAGAGAGTGTTCTGTTTAGTATTGGTGCTGATGTTTTGCTAACATGCATTTGTCTTGTTTGGTCTTTAACTAGTTTACTTTACACCCGTGAATATGCATGCAATCACATCTATTTGTCCTGGAAAAGAAAAATACTAGTGGAACTTTAAGCTTCGGAAGCTCCAAAAAGACATGTTTCTAGGGATTCACTGGTGAAAAAATGTTGGGAGGTTTAAAGAAATACATATGCATATCTCAACCATGTCCTCCTTGTGTGATCCTCCATTTTGTCTTTACATGTCATGTGAGTGTAGAAAATGGTTTATGTGTAACCCAACCTTGTTTGTACTCATCTTTTGTGAATGCCAACTTCAAATCAAAATGCCTCTCCCTCTGGTCTCTCATTTTTAGTCGTCAAGAATTGAATTTTATCACATTTCAGTCACAATTTTATTAAGAAATTAACATTGTTACGTTTAGAATAAACCAAGTTAAAATGATATATTTAATATCGTTTGTTTTCTGTGATCAGTAGGCTTAAGATGAACAAACACCTAATCACCACAGCTTTTCCATGTAAATGAATGCATGAATTGTGAAAATTCTCTCTTAAGCTTGTTCACAATTCGCAATATTCACAGCAGGAACAAGAATAAAGGTTACCTTGGTGTCATCTGTGGCTCCATCTCCTCTGGCTCCAAACTCTAGCACGTTGTAGATGGTAGAAGGAGCTAGTTTTGTGTCACCTTTCTTGGGTGGGTTGGGAGGCAATACTAGTGCTGGTGGAGATGGTGGTACATGAGGAGATTTTGATGGTTTCTGTTTTCCTTTACCTGCATTGCCATGGTGGTAACTACTGCCATGATTCTTGCCTTTCTTTTTTGACAGAGAAGCAGAGAAACCTCTGCTATGCCTCCAATGCTTCCCTCTTCTTGCATCGCAACTCCCAATATTGGATGACCAGAGCAGAAAGACAACAATGAACATAAATGTGAAGCTTCTGAAGCTGAAACTTCTCATCTTGTGTGGCGGAAGAAGGCTGGAGAAGGGACGGGGGAGGGTGTTGTCTACTCTGGTTTAGGAAGATAACCAACAGAGAAGCTATGGCTGGGGGTTTATATAGGAAGGAGTATTTTGAAGTTAATGGACCTAAGCAAACAAAACATAACGAAAGACTCTTTGATAATACTATGCATTTATGTTTTTAATATTCCCATTCTCCTCTTTTCTTACTTTTCTGTGAATTAGGTTTTTGCCTTTCTTTTTTCAACTCAACTAACTTAAAAAGCCTAAAGGTAGGTCCCTTTCTTCGAGTATTAGGAAATGCTTTATCCAGTTGGCCATGCAAACACTTCCTACTACTTATCAAACACCATTACACGACTGACCATTAGCTACTACTACCTATGGATAACCTGAAGGACCATTTCTAAGAGACACATTGCCCTTAGTTCCAAGGGCTATATAAAAATAAATAAATCGACTTTAATTTCTTTCATTTAATTAGTGATCGCTTTCTTACCACGCCAAAACATTTTTATTTTTACGAAAACAATAGTCGAATATCTAACTTGTTGGGCAACCATTTTTCCTTTAGCATCAAGAATGGGAAATTTCCATTTTTTGGTGGGGAAAATGCTCAATCATTGAAAGATGACATACATAGTCATAGTCTAGCAAGGTGTAAAATAATAATAATTATTATTATTTTTTTTTTTTTGCATATTTTATGATGATGATTGTAATGTGATTTGATTTCTTTTTTTCAGAATTACACTACAATAATTGAATACGAGCTACCCCAAAATTTTTTTTTTTTG
>JAOXNR010000013.1:13695579-13729807 GCA_028571225.1 Parsonsia alboflavescens
TATGCAAAGTTCTCTTCTTGGTAGAGAGAGAGGCCATTCATGTCCATGGCTTTCCAGAAACAGCGTGGTTTCCCCTCTCTCACAAGTTAGTACTTTGCCTTTCTCTTCCTTTTTTGTTTCCTCTTTTTGAGAGTGTGTTGTGTGTGTGCATTCATTTCTCTGACTCACTTATCTCACTACAACCTCGGATATGGCGTAATAATTTGCTGTGGTAATGGTTATTGTTGTTATTGATTTTACTGGTATTATTATTATTATTATTTTTGGTTTGGGGGGGTAAATAAAAGCCAAAAAGACACGTGAGTGGGTCTCTAAGGGCACTGATTATAACAGCTCTTTTATGATCACATGCATCGTTCACGGGCTTCAGTTCTTGTACTTTGTCTTCTTAACCAGCAGCATTGTCCTGAGCAGGACAACCCTAAGCCTCGAATTTGCACCTTTCATTTTCTTCTCTTCCCCTTTGAAATAATTCTCTCAACAACCTTCTCTTCCACTATGTTCCAATTTAAGCTACTCAAAAAAAGAAAAGAAAAAAAAAAAAATAGAAAGGAAAGACAATGCAGCGGGATATGGATAGATCATAGATGTGTGAGAGAGTTTAGTCTCTTTGTTACGGTTAAATTAATGTTGATAGAATGAAGAAGATTAATTATGTTGAAAATTCTTTGTTAATTCTTTTTAATGGTGTGATTAAGAATTGGAAATACACTTAAGATTGGCAAATGGGGTTTTTTCTTTGTTCTTTTTCTTTGGCATTTTGTCATTGATGAAGCCATTTGAGTACAAGAAAGTGTGCGATCTTTGACATGTGTAGAGAATAAAAACAAAATGCTCACGAAATGAGAGTAAAAGCAATGGTAAAATGCAGGAAATGCTCCATTTTGCTTAGTTTTTGTTGTCTTGTTGATTATTTTACCTCTTCGGATCATACCCTTCATTTCTCACCATACATGTTTGTGTCAGCAAGATCACTTCTCGTCTTGAAAGGGAAAATAGAAAAAGAAAATTATATATGAGAAAAAAAAAAAAAAAAAAGAAATTGGCAATTTGCATAAGCCATTACGTCTGATTTACATCACGATTATGCATGTATGAATATATACATATGTATCGTATTCAAAATTTTTATGATAAATTATAGTGGTTCAAGTGATAACATAATTTTATCTAAACTAAGATTTATCCTTTAATAATCGCATTCGACGGGCAGAGTTAATATTGTTGTTAAGATTCGTTGAGGAGAAGAAGGGATTGGGATATTGGCTACCACCCACACTCAGAAGTCCATACCATGCACTGTTGGGAGAGGAGACATTTGCCATAACTGAGAATAGATTTCGTGGGAATACTAAATAATCGAAACCCCTGATTCCATCATCCATCCGTACCTGTCAAAAAGAACCAGAAAACAAAACCCAGCCTTCGATACCGGCGGCAGCCAAGAGCGGTATTTGCAGAATCCTGTGTTCTCTCATTCCCCCAAGTACACAACATTATAACTTTTTCCCAATCATCCAAATCTATTACTTTTAAAACTAATAATAATCATTACTTCCTCTTTATTCTTAGCATCATGCTTCTTCGCGAGCAACTCTGTTTATGATTAATGAAATTTTAATATTCAAAAAAAAAATTTTTTTTTCTTAAAAACGAGTTATTCAATTTTAAATAAATTAAATTGAAAATAAAGAATTTAATTTTGGATAGAAAGAATATCATTCTATATCTAACCAGGACTTGGAGAGGGGGCATTGATCAGTGTGAGTTAATAGGGAATGTGAAAATTCATGAAATGGTGTCCATTATTGGTGTGGTCTCCGTCTCTCACTTTTAACATGTGATACTTGGTTATTAGTTACAAGGATGAGGAGGAGGAAGAGGAGCCTCACATGAATACTGATCGATTGAATTCCAAAACTAGTGCCATAATTTTTGGGCGCTGTTGATGTGATATGATCTTTGTCGAGTCGATTCTTTTAGATTTTCCGTAGAATCCTTCTCACATTAATATATATATAGTACTTTTACCTTTACAGACGGAACGTTACGCCCAACTTCACTTGCACGTGTCGGCTATACATTACATTACTTCTATGGGAAATCAAATACATTTCAAAATTGATTGTTTTATTTTCTATTTTTTAGTTATTTAAAATTTAATATCTTGTTTCTTAATCTAAGTTTATTAAGAAAAATAAAATTTTCAATGTTAACATTAATTTAGTAAAAATTTTTTCTTAATATGTATGTAAGTCAAAATGGATCGAATGGAGGAAGTATATTGTTTGAAATAGAATAAGAAATAATATAAACAGCAAATTTTCACCTGGTTTAAGATTATTACTCCCTTCATTAGGAGTTGAATGCCTCATTTTGACGTGCATAAATTTTTTTTTTTTTTTTAAAAGTTGACTTAGTTCATTTTATACCTAATAATATCAATTTATTAAAAAAATTTTAACTTGTTTAGAAAATACAACATTCATTCTATTTTGGACAGAGGCAGTATTATTATTCTTTTATCTAATGATTCTGCTTATTAATTTTGAATTCGAGAATGACGACCCATGATTCCCGGGCCTATTAACATAACCTTTGATTAGAGATTTTTTGAGTAAGATAACGTGCACGTTCCATTTTTAATTTATTGACCGTGAGTTAATATTACTATTTTTTTGATTAAAAAATTTCTAAATTTTTATATTTTATATTTTTTTAACAGAAGTCGAGACATCTGTAAATTTATCTGAAATACTGCTAAATATATATTTTAAAGAATGTATTATGCTAGAGAACTACTACGAGGGGTAAGGACAATAACGTAATAATGAAAGTTGATGATGATATATGAATTTTTCCGGTAAGCACGGGAGAGAAATACAAATAAATCTGTCTCTTTTTGGTATTTCGTGATTCTTTATTAAAGCTTTATATAAAATGTGAAATATACTACTAGTAATTTCATCTTAAATTAATTGTCACTGAAAATGACTAGAAAACTTTAATTAGCGACTCAAAATTTGAAAAGACAATTATCCCTTTTAGTTGAATTGAATTCCTCAAAAATTGATTGACTAATATCATTCTCGTCCTCCCTTAAATAAAATTAAATAATATTTACAAATTTAGTAAAAGAGTCTTACTTATAATTTCAAATAAGTTCAAATGTATGAATCAAAAGACCATCAATAGAAAATGGTCAAAGATAAGTACATTTGTCCTTGGTTAATATCGATTTGAACCCTTTAGGACGAGAATTTAACTCGTGCAATAAATCTTTAAACCCTAATCAAGTGAAAGTAATGGCAAATACTAAATAGAAAGGGGACCTTTGGAGAGAAGGGTTCAGTAGGAGTGGAAGCTGGTTCAAAGGGTGTCTTGTAGTGAGTGTGCTTCGTAAATGTGCTCGTGAACCTTTGGGCCCCTCTCTCGTGAACACCCGGACAGCATGGCACGGGGGCCGGAGAGATTAGGATTATATATATAGGGGCCGGGTCCTTTATGTTTCTTCCATTTTGGGGCCTCCCCACACTTTAATAATAATTATTATTGTGTGTTTCTGTGTGTGACCAACCAAACCATGGCTAAGGATTTTCTTTGCTTCAATCTTTTATCATTCGAATTTGTGTTGGTTACGTGAAACTAGCTAGATTTTATGTTCCAGCACATCAACGACATTCTTTGTTAAAAAAAAAAGATTTGACGACATTATGATTAATTATTCAAAATTATTTTTTTATAAATATCTCATTTTAATTTGTGTATTTTAATAAAAAAATTCAAATTTAATTCATTTTAACAATGTATTGTCAATTTTCTTAATATTTTTTTTTACTAATTTAGAAAATAAGACATTTGATTTTGGACAAAGAGAGTATTAAAATAAAATGAGATGTCTTAAGCTGTCATACACTTAAATTTAGATTTATTAATTTATGATTTATAATGAGTAATAAATGAGTTGTTAATGATTAAAAACGGGCATGGGTGATTTTTTAAAATTTTTTTTTTTTTTATGAAGTTGTCATGTTGATAATAAATTATATGTTTTTTAATATTAGTTTGTGTTCTCTCATTTATTTTTAAATTCATTAAAAAACTTAATTAATAATTTTACATAATTTTGATTTAAAAAATACCCCCTTTTTTTCAATTCCTATTTCTTAATTAACGTTTAAAAGTTGAGAAAATTATAGAGGTAATATTACCCATTAAATTATCATATTTTCCTAAGACAAGTCTTGTTTTTTTTTCTCCCAAGGACGTGACTTAATGATTTGGAAGTGAAGTTTGCATTATGTAAGTTTTATATTTGTCTCAATCTGCAAACTTGTTTGGACATTGCCAAATAAAAAAAGTCTTGTTTTTCTTTATATATGAAAGAAGTATTTTATTTTTTCTGAAGAGTTATTTTATTCATTAAAGAACTAAATACTCATTTTATTTATTTATACTGAAATAAATATAGGATAAATGCACCAATTCTCCATAATCAATTCATGTTAACCATATTGAGTAGAGTAAATTTACTTACATAAAAATCCAACTTCAAAACTCTTATTGGTAAGATTCTATAAAAATGGCCTTAGAAAGACAATTTGAGATTTTTTTTTTTTTTCACTTGTTCTTATTGCTAAATTTACTACTTAATTTGAGGCTTTACTAATTGTTTCCTTAAAAGCCAATTAAATTTTTCAAGTCTCTATTAATCCAATTGGAGCAGTAAGCTCTAATTTATAATCCTAACCACCCTTCCCTTTCTTTCTTTCCCCTCTCTCAACCTAAAAGAACAACATGAACAAATCTAAAAGAAAATAACAAAAACAAATTTAAAGACGAAAAGATAGATATGGAAAAGGGCTCTTGCATTAATGTGAAATTGATAGTGGAAGCATTCATAAACAAGACTCTTGTGCTATTTTTAGTAAGATTGTTCAAAAGTCATTGTTGAATTAAATCTTCATTGTTTGAACTCTGAATAAATTCCCCCTCTTTTGAGGAATTAGACATTTGAAAGACATATGGTCACTCTGATATTGATGATAAATTCCCATGTCTACTTCATGCCATAACTGATAAAAATGTCTATTTCCAAAGTGATAATCAGCCAAAAGGAAACAACAAAAAAAAAATCTGATAAATTATCTATTTTTCTTTGATTTGAATCATAATCCATTTCTTCAACGATTAATGCAATGTAAAGATGAAATTTAATCAAATATATATATCTTCAATGTTAAGAAAAGTTGTTGTCCAGTGGATTGAGCAGAGCAGTGAGAGTAGAGATCGAAAGTTCCAATTTCAAATTCTATACTAGAAAACCATCCCAAAAATAATAATAATAATAATATACTTTTACGGACTCCATTTGTTACCTTTTTTATGGGGTTAATTAATATTTAATACAATGCACCAGTTGTTAATCTTCTCAAATAGTAATCGATGCAGTGGCCAGTTGTCTTAGGTAATAATTAATAAAAACCTGTATTAACCAAAACGATAATGACAAGATTAACTTTTAACAAGTTCTCCCTTTCGTCGAAGTACTTCTCCTGTTTACTGCTAAAAATATTTGATTCAAGAAGAATGCACCCTCTCCGTCCAAAACTGAATATTTCATATTCTATCTTGGATCGTTTGAAATTGAGTATCTCATTTTTTAAATTAGTAAAAATTTATTAAGAAATTAACAATATAGTGGGTTAATAAATTAAGTCAAGTTTTTTTATTAAAATACATGCAAATCAAATTGAAATATTCAATTTCTGACTCAAGGAGTAAAATTTGATTAACAGTAAGTGCCTAATAAGAGGTTGAACCTAACTTTATTACTTTTCATTTTTTTTTTTTTCCAGGTGGTGTGGTTGAGGGGGCGGCGGGGTTGTACATCTGCCGGGCATACCATGATTATTTCTTGTCCATTCGTTGATCTCAACATTAATTTCCTACCATCTGCAGTGTTCTCGTGATCCTTGAAGCATGTGGTAATATATATTACTATACCATGCAAAAAGAAACATTTTCTTGTTTTCATTCTTCCTTTCTTTCTTTCACTTCTTTTCTTTATAAAACTAAAATGGGATCTCCCCTTAAATGGATTCAAGAACGCTTCTCTTAATCCGATATAAAGTCCACTGGGAGCAAATTGATAACCACTGTCCCAATTCGTATTTTGAAATGGTGACAAATTGCAGAAGCTGCTAGTGTATATATATATATATGTTCAATTTGGAAATTTTGCTTGAAATTGCGGGCAGACCCAGCAGGTGCATACCATAAAGTCACTCTTTGGCATTTGTCCGGTTTTACTGATTCAACGGTAAATTGTAACATTTGAGATGTCGGAACAGAAAGACTATATAAATGGTTGCATTTTTAACAAGTAAAATCTTGTTTGAAAATTTACGATCATACTTTTTCCATCGCTAAATATAAATTAGTTAATATAAATCATTATTGTTAATTAATTAGTTATTTAAAAATGTATTTTTTCTATATTATTCCTCTAATGATCTAATCGGGAAATGATGATGTTCACATTTTCTAAAAGATGATCAAAGAACATTTCAAAGAGAGCGAAACGACGACTAATGACTTATATTTAACAATCGATGGAGTAAATACTATCAGGTTAGGCTCTGGTTCACGGATGGTTCAGAAACTTGAGTGACTGGAAAACGTTGTTTTTGCACACAGATTACAAGGAAAACATGTCGTGCCAGCCAACCATCCTAATTTCCTTGGGAGATTTGCTGAAAGGAGCTTTAATGGCTGCTGAGGTTGTTGAGCATGTGAACTTTTTCAGTTTAAGAAACTTCTTTGTTCTTATTACGTGTCTCATCTCTATTGAGTTTCTTCTTCTTTATAATAATAATAAATTATTATTATTATTATTATTATACAAATTTTGAAGACAAAAAAGAAAAAAGGGGTTCTGTCACCATCTTCTTGTTTGTATTATACAATTGGTTTATATGTGAATGAATTCATGGCCATTAATCAACGATATCAAGAAATCCCTTCTCCCATTTTCAAGCATTCACGGATGTCTTTGAGCACCCAAAGGTGAATAATATTTTTGCCTCTATTTATGATGTTCTGTTCTCTTCTCTTCTCTTCTGTGGTGTGCTGTGCTGTGCTTCAACTTTTCTTTCTTTTCTTCGGTTGCTTATCCCGGCTGCTTTTTAAAAAATAAAAATTCGTAGGTGATATTTTGATCATGCCTACATCCATATCTTAATTATTTCATTTGAACGTGGACTTACATATATTGACTTATCAAAGTTAAAATTTACGAAAAGATTCAATCATTGAAAAAAGAATTAAATTAAATTCATAATTTATATTATACAGATCTTACCTCTCAACTATTAATCACGATTTATTAAATAGCACATGGCTTCTATTGCTGTGGTGAGTGAGATGTGATGACTTGGCCAATAATGCAAGCTAAGCTTGGCCATGGGATTTCATTTTTTTTTTTCCTTGAAGCACGTAACTCGTAATCCAAGGCACGTCCACGTCACTGACAATGTCCCTTTGTAGCCACGATCATCAAATCTGGGCTGCCCCTTTTTCTGCCATTTTAATTCTTGTCTCTCGCTTTGCTAGGTTTTGTTGCAGAGGTGTGTATCAACAATGGGGTCCCTGGCTCCCACATTTTCCTTTTCTTTTTAACATCTAGTTGTTCTTTTATTGATCAGATTAATTTTAATTTCAAATTGTAACTCTTTTTTAAAATATTCAAGTATTAATCTGCAAAGATGATAGAAAAATAAAAATAAAAATTGATGTTGTGGGTTTAATAAAAATTTTACAAAAAATATAAAATTTTCAAAATGCAATATGTTCTATAAACCACTCCTCCCAAATTAACCTTAAGAGTTGAATTAAAAGTTTGATCGTTAAATACGTGCAGAATACGAGGGTTATTTGTACTAATATATACTTAGGTAGTAATTTGCAAGGAAAATTTTGGCAGATTATGCAAGAGGCCAGCTAATTAAGTTTGCGTCTTTCTTAATAATGACAAGATGAAAGGAATCATATCCTGGATTTAAGCATCTTTACTAGCTTACATCTATATATTAGGGATCAAGTTAATGCATAGAAGCATCTTATATGTTCTTTCCCCTTTGGAATTGATTGCACATAATAAACAAACTAACAATGATCTCTCATGAGTGCATGAGATAATCATGTATAAATAATGATTGATATGGATAGACAACAAGTAAATTCGGTAATAAAGTCGGATCAGATCTATAGTCATGTTTTGAGCCTAAAGGTTTTAATTGTGGGAATTGGAATTAGATAGGCTTTATGGTCTTTGTTGGTGGTTGTGCTTAGTGTATATCTTGAACCATGAATTTAGGGGAACTTAAATTATATGTTGTAGAGTTTAGAAACTTAAATTATATAAATCCATAAGCCTAAAATTGAGACATCACAACCACCAACAAAAGAATTCCCATTGAATGATAAAGATTCAAAGAACTCAACTTGGCTGTAAAATTATACATACATGTCTCCAATGGAAAGATCCTTAAAGAAACAATCAATCTGCCTAATCTGTAACTGTTTCTTCTTCATATACCTAAAAGCTGATCAACCAAACTCTTTAAGAGATTCTTCAGATATTTATGACAGACAAGATTCTTCTTAGCAGCCTATCAAAGCTCTAGATCATTCTAAAGCCGAGCCCATACACCTGAGTCCTGCTGTTACTATATATTCTTTTGCTGTAAATAGAATGTTTTATATATATTCTCATGTGCTGCCGTATGAGATCTGAAATCCTCCAAGATTTGAAGAACTCTTTAAATAACTTAATCAATTGCTTTTCGGAAAACAATACTCCCTCCATATCTAATTATAAGTCATTTTTTGTTACTTTCCTTATATCTTATTATAGATTTACCAAGAATTTATGATCTATAATTAGGACAGATTGAGGGAGAGGGAGTGTGTATAATTCTTCGGAGAACCCTTGTTTTTTTATTCATTATTTGGGTAGGTATCATCATGACATGCTATTAAACAAGCAACAAAGGCATTATTTTCCATAATGTTAATCTAAACAAGATTCCAACAGATGGCATCAAGACATCATTAACTGCATTATCTGGAAGAGAAAGAAGCAAACAAAATCAAACCCAGAATAATTGTGAATTTGAATGCTTACATAAAAATTCAATCATGCAAGAGAATCTATCAGGAATTGCTTATTTCAGGACAGTAATCAAACCAAAATTGGAAATCGAGAAAGAATTCAAAATCATCAAGGCACCATCCCTGAATTGACAGAATCATCAAGGCACGCATCCCTGAATTGACTTTCTGCAGAAGTTAGACACGAGGGAAAAACGGAAATGAATCGAACTTCTACCTCAACGCTGTACGGCTTATCTAGTCTTTTGCAAAACTGTGAACACTTGATCATCCCCTATATGGAGTTTACAACCCAAAATAGGCAATGCGAAGTTAATAAAATCTAAGGATAAAAAGGAGAACAAATGGCAGAAATTCAAGAATGTGCAGCTTTCAGGTCACAAATTTGGAGCCTTAACTTGAGTATTCGAATTTTACTCTGTTAAATTAGATCTTTAGAACTTGAATTCGAATATTAAAGTTAAGAATTTCGAATTCAAACTGAATCTGATACGTTTCGGATTTTTTTTTAAAAAAGGCTTATTTTGGGAAGAAAAGAAAAAGTTATGTCCTTCGCAATGTGATTTCGTTGCTGTCAAATGACAAATGCTTTGGGCCCTTCGGCTAGAAAACAGAAATGGCCAACTAACAAGATTGCCATGTAAAATGGGCCTTTGAGAGTTTTCTAAGTTTGGAAAGTCGGTCATGAAGGATTTGTAAAGTTTTGTTTCTTTCTTCCTTTTTGTGAACTGTGTTTTAGTTGTTAACAGGTATCAAAGCAAAGAGCCAAGAACTGTATAACAGCCAGTCTCCTTTAATTCATATCTCAATCAATATTGAATTACAATACTCTGTAATTAGTATCCAACTTCTTCATTATAATCCCAGTACAAGTTATATATATTTACTATGACATTCGATGGAAAAGTTCTGAATCTAAGATGACTCAGATGAAAACAATATGCTATATCCTCAGCAGTTACTAAATCAAATCCAATGTATAAACTTAGTAGCAAAAGAACGACAGCAAGGGATCAGACTGCTATAGCTGTGTATGAATGAGATGATCTTGGCTGGTTTGAGCATCTTCTTTCTGGATGATAATGCTTCTTTTGTCAGATGAAGTAAGGCATGCTTCTACAGAAGGCTGCACATGTCCATAGCCAAAGCCTATGGCAGAGTTGCAGTAGGCTTCTACTGAGCCATCCTTCCCTTCTAGATTTACGTTGTTCAGTACAATGTTACTGCAAGGAACGGTGTCACTGCATGCGAATTTCATAGCATTGCGGCTTTTTGAAGTCCCATTAATGTTCTTGTACATGATTTCACTTATTTCCACTGCAGATGTCTAGCAAATGAAAAATGAATATGATATCATTAGATATCCATTAGGTTGATAGGATAAAGAAGAATCTCAATTTCTTATAAATGTATCAGCTTTAACATAATTTTCAGGAAGCAGCAATTTTGTCAGTTTGTTGATAATTTGATATAGTGGAAATCAAAAAAAAAAAAAAAAAAACCGCATGAAAAGGTAGGTTAATGCCTGATTTTGGCAAGATGTTGGTGAATCACAATAGAACTGATCAATGATGATAGGATAGGAAACATCTTCCATCATCACATTTTGATAGCGCACTGCTCGAACATGACCAGATCCTCCCTGCAAAGACATTTCTTGTAGTCATCGTCCAGTAATCTAAACCAGTGATATCCTTTTGCAGCTTAAAGTGACAAATTTCTCTTTTCATTGTGAATACAAGTTTAGAAGTACGAAATTTTCAAATTAATGTCTGTGGTTAACTATGATTCTCGAAAAGAATTCTGTTACGAGGAAGTTCAGTTTCTTAGGAGCATAGAGTTCTGTACTGGCATCAGAACATTTGGTTGCTGTACCCTATAAGAAGTTTCAAACTTTGTGTTATATCAGTGGCAATTTGGCTAAGCACCCTCACACAAAGAATGAAGTAGAATACATAAAAGCACATAGATTCTTTTCTGTGGCATAAACATCCTTCTAAGAAGTAGAGAGGTAGATAAGTATTCTCCTGTTATTTTTCAGATGAGTATCCTTCAATTTTGAGGAGATGGATTACCTGCCAAGTCTTGATTCGAAGGCCATTGGTAGTGCCACGAAGAAGAGCATTATCCAATACTACCTTTGTCACTATGCCAACTGAGTTGTCCTTCCCAAGGCTTCCTATGCTGGCATATTAAAATCATTCAAAAAAATCAGTAGAAGAGGTCATTCAGAACTACATGCATCCAAAAAAACTTGAGTTTTACTAATTTCCTTGAGAACTGAAATATGATTCTGTATGAACTGTGTTTCAAAGAAATCGTGTGATCCAGTTTCTAAATGGTTTTAAAAAACCTCTAAATGTTCAGTACCTGATTCCATGACCAGGTCCACAATATATTGTCTTCATCTTGATATCAGAGCTACCATTTACAATTGAAACACAGTCATCACCTAAATTCACAAACATGTTAATTATCTGCCAAAAGGAAAGAAATAATAAGATATTTGATATTTGAAGTTGATGTCTTATAGATCCAAAAAAACAGTAGACAGAAACATAATATCAAAACAAAAATGCTTACATGCAACCATATGAAGGTTTAACCATACAGTAGATAAAATTATAAACTAATAGGTATTTTTGTTGAACCAATAGGTTTAATGAAAGACAACTTCTTGTCACATAATAGAAATTAAAATGGAAATGATGTCAAGGATCAAATACGGGAAGATTATAAAACCAAATTCATAATAACCTGTTCCTATTTTGCAGTTCTGTAGTACAACATTTGTTGATCCCGTGATGTGAATTCCATCAGTATTTGGACTGTCTTCAGGAGCAAAAACTTTTACACCTAGTATGCGTACAGAATCTGACTTTGAAATGACAAAATTCATCTGTTGGCTATTTTGGATCGTAAGGCCTTTCACCCTCACAGCAGAGCTTGCATCTATGGTTAGTGCCTACATATGAATTGTGGCAAAATTACATTTAAAAGTTTATTCTATTACATAATATAATGCTACAAGGGTAAAAAGGCATGAGGTTCTTACTGTAGGAGCTCCTTTGCAAGGCTGTGGAAAAGAAAAGGAGAAAAATGTTAGACAGAAAATAGATTTTTCCCTTTATATTTCATAGAAGTACTGATGGATTGGAGTAGAGGATGATACTTACATTGGACTTATTCTTTTTGCAAGAAGCTGCCCACCATTTGCCTCCTGAGCCATCAATTACACCCTTACCTTGGAAACTAACTCTACTGATATTGGAAAATTCAAGCCAAGTTCGTGCAAATTTTGGATCCCAGCTTTTGGGATCATCCGGTGCTACAATTGTTCCTTCAATCTGTGTCACATTGATTAATAAGCTCAGATCAATTAATTTCAGTAATTTTGGGGAATCAATATATATGGTTGGTTAGTAATCAGAAAGCAAAATTTCAATCTGAGATAACAATGCTATTAGAAAACTAAGGAACTAACTTAACAAAAACAAATATAAATTAGAAAGGTTATACAGGTTTTCCACGTGGTACCTGGACTACTAACATGCCTTCACAGGGCCCCTTGAATTTTGTGGCACTGACTAGATATATCCGTTCTTCAGGGACCAGAAGAACTGATCTTCGCATCGAACATGCTTGTTTCCATGCATCTACAAATGCCTGATGACAAGTGTAACAAAGTGATCTTTAGAAAAGAAAAATTGATCGATGAATATAAATGAAGAGAACCATTTCCCAATGATTGTTGCCACCAAACTATTTTTCCATAGGTAACTGTTAGGTAACTGTTATTTTGCTTTGCTGATCAGAGAATATCAAAAACTTTACATCACTTCACTTGAAATGTTTTGAAATCTAAATCATTTCAAGACGTGAAGCTTTAACATTGTCACTCATTTGACAGTGATAAATTTCTAATAGAACGAAAGGGGTTCAAATGAAAACTGAATGCTCACCTTGGTATCATCAGAAACTCCATCCCCAACAGCACCAAAACTATCCACATTGACAAGAATCTTGCTGCCCCGCTCACTTATCCACCATGACGCTTCTTCAAAGGGCTCATTTTCATAATCTTCTTCTATGTCAAAGTTTTCAAGCTCCGTCACAACGTCAGCCTTGTCAGATAATCTTGTCTCCGCTTTACCAGCTGCTGTTATAAGCAAAATAAGTATAGAAATGAAAAAAATCTTGCCCATGGGTTAAGGGTTTTTGGATGTATTGCTAATTGCTAGATTGATTGATCTGCATAAATCAAGAGAAGCCATTGGGTATTAATTTATATGTATAGATTAGTGTTGAAAGTGGATCATTTTGCCGTAATATATGGCTTCGCTTGAAAGTAGATGAAGGTGTAACACTTTCTACATGCCCACACTTCAAGTGAAAGGTTGAAGTTTTTGGAGACCTTTGCTTTACTCTTCAGCCAGTGGTCCTGCGCTCTGGCATTGATCAGTCAAAACTTTTCTGTTAGATTCTCTCCTTCGTCTCTGACAGCGAAAGCATACTAACGAAAAAATCCATTGGAGACATTTTCTGCCAGAAAACCATTGTCAGTTAGCCACAAACGGGACGGTCATCATTGCTTTTTCAATGTGCAACAAAATCTCAACTAAAATATAAAAAGTCAACTGATTGGTAAGAGCAACCTAGGCACGAAAATGCAGTTCGAAACTTCTGTTTTGCAGTCAGGCCAGAAGTTAGAAATCTCATCCAAATTGCTATCTTTCTGGGTTTCTCTCAATGAATATCCGACCAAGTTGACTTCCACTTTTTCAATCCAAATCTAAACCAGAAACTGTTTCTGTTGCACTCGTGTTAAAATTTTGCACCTTTAGGCTTTAAAAGCTATATCACTGACCAGAATCGAACTATTATGTACTCTTTTTCACCATTACATTTTCAAAATCCCTAATTTCAGAATAGAAGTTTGAGACTTGCCACCAAGCAGCGGGATCCTTTGGCTTCAGTTCCATCAGCTTGTTCACAGCTCTTCTTCCCATTTGTTTGTTTCCATGGATCCTACAACTGCGCAATAAGGAGCTCCACATGACCTAATCATCTTCCACTGGCCCATCTGTTAGCAACTTTTCTACCTCTTCTACCAAACCAGCCCGACCAAGGAGATCCACCACACAGGAGTAATGTTGTCCCTCCGGACAAATTCCATAAAGGGCTTCCATTGAATCAAAGAGGAGCATTCCTATTTTGAATGGTCCTGAGCTGTTGCAACCCATCAGCACGCACAAGAACGTCACTTTATCAGGTTCCAAACCCTCCAGAATCATTGCATTAAGCATTTTAATGCTTTCCTTACCCATTCCATTCCGTGCAAATGCATTAATAATTGATGTAAAAGTGATGACATTTCGCGAGGGGAGTGTCTCAAAAAGCTTATAAGAAGACTTAATTTTTCCAGATCTTGAATATAAATCAATCAACGAACATCCCACTGCAACACTATGTTGAAACCCTGATTTTATTGCAACAGAATGAAGTAAATTGCAGCTAACTAAGTCAGGAGAAGCAGACACTGATAACGCCTTCAATGTCGAGGAAAGGCTAACTTCATCAAACCCAATGTTTTCATCTATCATCAACCCAAACAACTCAATGACATCTTCATAGAACCCACAGGTTAGCAAGGATGTCATCAATGAGTTACAACATTCAATACTTCTATCCACTGAATTTTCAAATACATGTACAGAACTCTCAATCTCTCCACATTTTCCTTACATGTCAATCAAAGATGACCGGATCAGAACATTTCCTTCCTCAAAACCTAATTTTATTGTATAGCAATGAATCTGTTTCCCAAATAATAGATTCTTGGCTTTGCTTGACAAATTCAAGAATCCTAGAATGAACATGCTGAAGGTTTCTTGCCCCAAAATTGCATTCTACTAAATATTTCGAGAGCATAGCTAAAAAGACCGTTGGTTAAATAAACAGAAGCCAAAGAATTCCATGAGATAACATCACCAGGTGGAATGATTTCAAAAGATCTCCGAGCTTCAACCACCTCACCACAAACAGAGTAAAAATCCACCAGTGCACTGGCCACAAAAAAATTTGATCCTGACCATCCACCCTTAATTACTCTGCAATGCAGCTGCAGTCCTTCGTCAAGAAGCCTCTCATTACCACAACCACGAAACAGCTAACAAAATGTTAGCCCATTAGGCACCACACCTTGAAATATCATCTCACTATACAATCTCAATAGCTCACCTGACTGACCCATTTCACAAAATCCACGTAGAATTAAGTTCCATGCAGCTAAATTTTGTTCTGTTACACTATAAAATAATTTCAAAGCTATATCAAGAAGACCTAAATGCATATAAAGATCAATAAGCGCACTGACAATATAAATATTCATGCTAAGCCCAAGAATAATTACTCTACAATGGGCTTCAAGTCCTGCTCTGTAAAACCCTGCATTACTACATATACTTAACACTGAGCAAAGAGTAGAAGAACTCTCCATGACTCCCCAAGAAAACCATTTGCTTATACAAATACAAGGATTTTCCTGAACACCCACAACGATGAAGCCCAGATATCATTATATTCCATGTAACAACATCTCGAGTTGGCAATTCAGCAAACAGATTGAAGGCAGAACTTAAGCATCCAGATTTTATTAAGCCATTAAGCAATCTATCGTAAGATACGATGTTAATTGGCGCTTGTTGGTTCCTAACCAAATGGGTCTACAGCCAAAGTAGCCGACGATAGAGTAGAAAAGAATGTCGGCTTGCACCACTTCTTGCGTGCAAAAGTTGTAAATGCTCCAGCGAAGCCCAAGGATGCTAACATTTGCAGTCCAATGATCATGGAAGATGGATTTAGGATGGCATATGAAATGGAAAAGATTCCTTCCATGAAAGGATTTTCAGAGGGGGGTTATAGCTCCTAAATTTCTTTTTAGTTATAAATAATATTGTAAATTCAAAATGAGAAACGGGGAAAAAAAGAAAAGCAAAAAGGAAAATGAAAAAACAAAACTCGCCGTTGCCGGGGATCGAACCCGGGTCTCCACGGTGACAGCGTGGGATACTGACCACTATACTACAACGACTTCGTATCTCTAGGGCAGTCAAATTATATATATATCTATTTCTTAAATTTAATTTATTCCTTAATACAAAAATAAAATAATCGAACTGTCGTGATTTTTGTACTTCAAATTGGCTTAAATATCAATTTAGCCATTAAACTTATACCTTTTTTCAATTTAATCATTAAACTTTTAATTAAGTCAATTTAACCATTTTACTTTGCTAGAATGATCAATTTGACCACTAAACTTTTAATAAGTCAATTTAATCATTTTATTTTTGAGGAATGATCAATTCGACCACTAAATTTCTAATTTAAACTCTATTTTTTTGAATTTTTTATTTTTTAATTTTACGTAAAGTTGAAATTATGATTCAACTTAATGTTATTATTTTTTTAAGGTTGAAAAAAATGTTTTTTTTTTTAAGGCAAAAATTTTTTATTTTTTAATTTTAATAATTTAATGTTCTTTTTTTAAGGTTGAAAAAAAATTTTTACTTTTAAATTAATTAAAATTTTATTAAAAAAATAACATTTTTAAGTAAAAAATAAGTTAAATCAAACTTAATATTATAACAAAAGTTAAAATGAGATACAAATAGAATATAATCATAGGAATATTGTGAACATAATTTCACATTTTAGTAAAATTAATAAATAAAATATTCAAAAAAAAAGTTTAGTTTAAATTAGAAGTTTAATGGTCAAATTGACCATCCCCAAAGAAAAATTGTTAAATTAACTTATTAGAAGTTCAATGGTCAAATTGACCATTCCAGCAAAATAAAATGATTAAATTGACTCAATTAAAAATTCAGTGGTTAAATTTTAAAAAAAAAGTACAAGTTTATTGGTCAAATTGATACTTAAGCCCTTCAAATTCGTTGATCTCCAACTTGAACATACCAAGTTTGTAATAAGCCAAGAAAGAAAGTAGTGTGTGCTTTGGAAAGATCTCGAGATTTGTGGAATTATTATTATTATTTTTTTTCAGCCATGAGTACAACAGGTTTTTTGGGATACCAGATATTTCAATTGCCCGGAAATCCTCAAGTATTTTTCTATAAGAATGACTAGTTTCATTCATAGACTAAAAAGGAACCTTGAAAGAAGTTCATTTGATCACAGAGTGCACATAAAAGACATGTCCAACGTTCATTCGCAATTTTTCTAACCATCTATTCTATAAACTAAATTTCTTGAATAAAGAAAATTTCAATTAAACGATTTCATAAACATAGAATATAAAATCATTACAGAAATTAATTAATCCCATAAAAGTGCTACTTATAGATGATTTAGGTGAGTAAAGTATAAGAAAAATAATGCAATCAATAGTAAAGTATAAGAAGCAAAAAAGCTTCGCCGTTGCCGGGGATCGAACCCGGGTCTCCACGGTGACAGCGTGGGATACTGACCACTATACTACAACGACTTCATATTATATTATCAGATTATTCTATAATCATCATATTGGTCACGATGCTTTCTAGTTTAGAAACTATCCCTCAATGCTCCCTCCATCCGAATCTAAATATCACATTTTCTTATACAAATTTTAAAAAAATGAGTTGACTTAATTTATTTTACACTTTAATAATATTAAGTTCTTAAGAAAATTTTAACTTATTTAGGAGATGAGACATTTATTTCCGAACAACTCAAAATAGAAATATGAATATTTAATTCTAGATGGAGGGAGTAATTAAAAAATGAACAAGAGAAGAATATTTGTAAGTAAAGCCAAAAGTTGCTACAAAGAAGATGTTGGACTAAAAGCCTGGAAATTTGCATTTGAAGATGCAGAGAAAGATTGGGTTTTTAATTCTGAACTTGAAAGATTGGGTTGTTAATTTGCTTTAGAGTGAGACTTTGATTGTATTTATTAAGAGATGTTTGTTTTAATATATTTGTATTGAACTTAAAATTTCTATTTTGAAATTGGAAATTTAATGTTTTATCAGGTTCATGTAATTCTTATGGGTTTTATTTTATGCAACCCTTATTTAATTTATTTTAATTTGATTTTTTATATTTAATCAACAATATATGAGAATTGATCCAATTTGGATGGGATTGATTCGGTTGTTATCCAATTAAACGGTTGAATTGAATGGATTTTCCATGCATCCAATATAATTGGTTCGGTTAACTAAAGTCATCCAATCGACCAAAACCGACCACTTGTAAGTCTGAATTTTAAGGCAATAGGTAACCCTTTTTTTAAAGTATAAATTTCTCTCTTTAAATTTTATTTCTACTTTTTAAATGAAAAGAGAGAACTTTATAATCCTCTTGTTATTAAATATAAGTCATTTCACCTAATTTTCTTATAACCAATTATAAGTTATTGTTACTAGTTAATTAGATATTTGAAATATTACTAAGATTTTTGAAAGGGTAATTTAGGGGGGAAAAAAGTTATCTAATTTTTTGTAAAAAAAAAGAAAGGTGACGACTTATATTTAATAACCGAGAGTGTATATATAAAAAAAAGTAAGATGAGAAGCACAAATTATACTAACAAGAAAGGTAATGAAAGCAAGCATATTGCCATTTGCCCTTTTCTGCTTTTCAAATGGAAACAAGAGAAAAAGAGAGCACTTATTATGATGGTGGAGGCTTTTAGGTGAAATGACCAAAGGCGGGGGAAAAGCACGGGAGAGAGATAGAATAAAAGAATAAGTATAAAGAATAAAAGAGAATTAGTGCCAATTTTTATTTTCTAGCCAAGGTTTCTATCTTGACTAATTAATCTCAACTTTTTCTTTAAATATGCATACGTAAATGCTATAAAGTAAATTAATATGTGTTATATAATAAACATATGGTAAACTCCAAGTGAACAAATGTAGGCACATCCTATAAAATTATGATATTATCCTTTATTTTATATTTTTGGCCCTTTTATGTCTACAGTTTTTTCAGTGCCCCAAACACTTAAGCATCCATGCTTAAATCGCTGATTGGACCCGAAAAACCTGTACCATGTCTGCTACGCCTCCACCCAAACCTTATTTCCCCTTCTTCGTCCTTTCCGATCTCAAAAATTAGAAATCAAACTCTAGCATAAGTTGCTTCCCGACCATCAGTTTCTTGCAAAACTTCTACATTTCTGGTGCTACTTTTTTAGGATTATCTTTCTCAGATTCATCAGTGTCTAACCCTTAAAATGTAACCTTTGTTGCTTCTTTCGCACTTTGCTCAGCCAAAAATTTGATCTTTCAATCACTTGCCAACTTTCTATAGCATGGAGAAGCGTAGGAAAGTTGTAAACGAAGCACAAGCAGTGGACAGAATCTCAGAGCTGCCGGATTCTCTTTGCCATGAAATTCTCCGTCACCTGCCTGCCACTGATGCAAGAATCGCCTGTCTCCTCTCCAGGAGATGGAGATTGATTTGGTATTCATGCCCTTTTTATAATTTTGATGAGCATATATTCAAAAGAAGTGTTTTTAACCAGATGATGTTTTCCCAGTTCGTTCTTGACACCTTAAAACTTCATGAAAGGTACTCCAATAATTCCCTGATTCAATTTTTGAGACTGGGTATGTTGCCCTACAAAGATTCTAGATTACATGCTTCTGACCGATCATTGATTCTTAGTGTGAGAATGAATGTGAATGAATTTATTCTTGAATGTGACAGAATCTTACCCAGAAAGTTCTTGATTTGTCAATCACTTACAGTTTTGAAGCTAAGGTATTGTGAAATTAAACCTTCATATCCTATTGACATGCCTGCTCTGAAAACTCTTGATCTTGATCAGGTGAGTATCTCTGATGGTTGCCTTGAGAAACTTCTCTCTCACTGCCCCTCAATTGAAAACTTGAGACTAACTAGCTTACGGAGAAGGTTAAGTACTGTGAACATCAGTTGTCACAAACTTAAGCAACTTTTCTTCAAATCGATTCCCATCAGCCAGAGGGCAAGAATTGAAGCACCAAATCTTGAAATTTTGGATTTCATGACCACTGAGCAGAGTATACAGCTTGAGATTGTGGGTTCTACAAGATTCAGGTTACTTACTCTGATTTCCACTGATTGTTTATTAGATGATGTGTTGGAAGATCTAATTATCGACAATCCTCACTTAGAGAAATTGGAGTTGAGGAACTGTTTTGGATTGAATCGTACTAGCATTAGATCACAGAGACTTGAGGAGTTAATCTTGCATAACTGCAGAAACATGGTTGAGCTGAAAATTGATGCTCCACAGATGAAAATTTTGAGAGTGAATTCAAGTGTAGAGTTGCTTGACTTGAGTATTGATGCTCCAAATCTTTGCAGATTCATGTATGAAGGAAACTCGATAAGTTTGTCCAAGTTAAACTCTTCTCATCTGCTTGAGAGTGAAATAAGTTTTTATTACTTGACATCATATGGACAAGGGTATGATAAATTGAAACAGCTTCTTGAAAAGTTTGAAAAATGCAGAGTTTTGAAACTGAGATGTTTAGAGGACAAGCAATTGGTTGTTCCTGGGGAAATCAGGGAAATATTGCCAGTTCAGTTGTATGGAGTTGAAAATTTGAAGGTCAAGATTCAGAAATCCACAATGAATTATTCTGAGCTACTGGAGGGACTGAGATGGAGTTTTCCTTGCCTTAGAACTCTGGAAATTGAGATTAGTAATCCTTTTGCATTCTATAACAAATATTGGCAGACTGCTGGTGATGTAGCTACTGAGAGTATATGGAAATATATGGGCTTTTTCTGAATCCAGGACCTCCATTCTTGGGTAGAGGAAATTTTATGTACTACTTATATTTTGTGGGATAGCTACTGAAAAAATGAAGTTACCTTATGCAGAGAACTTCAGATCTTGTTAATTTTGTAAAGAAGCTGTGAAGCATGCCAGTCACTGCAGAAAATATCTTTTTTAAATTGTAATTGTTCAAAGGAGTGCTTAACCTGTTCTTCTTGCCCTTTTGAGTTCTTGAATGATCTTGAGAACTACCATTCCTTTCTAAGGCATTAAATAGTCACCATGACTGCATATGAAGAATCTCTGATATATTCTTGCTAAGTCTGCCTCAAGCATGACATTTTACTTTTGAAATATGGACAAATTCTAATTGGAAATCCAGTCATTTGGTTTGCCATGGAAGTGTGGCAAGAAAATATTTTGAATGCCCTGAAAATAATTGTTGGAATAAAGTCACACAACAAAAGGACCACAAGAAGTTGCAGTAATAATTATATCATTGTCTGATCTCAAAAGATACCTTTTGAGCAGGAACAAAAGGCCAAAATGCTAAACATTTAAATTAAAGAAAACACAAACCAGAAGAAACATGGATATGTTCCAGTTCCATGTGCAAGAAAATGATATCAAAGGGTCGATGCAACAGCTTCCAGAAGTTCTAATATGAACAGCATCTGCTTTTCCTCGTTGATTTTAGAGAAGAGAGGAACATGAACAAAGAGAGACTTGTGACCTTTTTGCTCTGCAAACCGGAGAGAATGATAATATACATAATTGCATACAAATCGGCCTGCATCATCGGATTTTATCACATCATGACCCTTATTCTCCAAGTGCCCCAGGATTGCATCAACAGAGCAGTTAGTCTGCAACAACCAAACAAATTGTGTTAGGTGAAAGCATGTCAAAGTGTCTACTGGAAAATGCAATGCAAACCAAGAAAATCAAAGGGAACCCTGGAACAAAGCCACAAGCATGGCTTTCTGATTTCCATATCATTTACCTATAGCAATGCAAATAAGGTGAAGTTGGAACCAACCTCAAAGTGGTAGGAAAATCAGAAACTACCAAGGATCCCAGAACATAATCTTCTATAACACCATCACATGATATCACAACCAATATGGAACATCTCTCACTTTTAGCTGACCCGTTGAAGGTAGATAATACATTTGCAAAGAAGGCATATTTTCCCCTTAGACAAAGACAACAGATATGGATACTTGAGTGCACTGTATTGATGGAAAGAACAACTCACAAGAGCAATTGGAGCAGAGAATAAACTTTAAAACATCATATAGCAGCAAAAACACTGTAGAAACAAATGCAAGTATCTTCTCCACAAATACAGGAGTCTCAAACCATCCTACGCAGGCACACCATAAGATCAGTGCTTTATGTACGTGCTCTGAAGTTGAACAAGACCTGGAGGACACTGGGGTTGTGTTCTTCATATTTTATTCCACTTCTAAAGTACTATTGCATGTCCATAGTCACAACTTAGGGTATGGGTTTTGAGGGTCAAATGATACCAAGTTTTTGTACATCAAATCTTAAATACAATATCATATATAGAAGTGGTTGGATACCAAATGGATTATACTATGTTCCAACTTAAATCTAATCAACAAGAAAAAGAGAAATCACCAAAAACTGTCCTATAAACCTCTAAGAGGAGATGATCCAGAGAGTATCTGTGATTAGACCATCTAAGTACAACTTTTTTGCCTACTTCTGCTGAATATACTTATTACCAATAAAACTGCATCAGGAGGTTGCTTCATCTTTCATGGAATGTCACTAATAAAAATTTCTTGAAGTTCAGTGGTCGCCAAGATGCATCTGGCCACAAATCCAAATTTCTGCTTATGTCTCTTATATGATAGTTGTCACACCTTCAACCACTCTATTCCAAATTTTCTCCACAGTTCTCAAAATGTTTAATCACATTATAGCATCCAAAGACAATAATAACGGATCTGACACTTACGAATACGGGATATCCAATTCATGAACAACACAACGAAAAGAGAAAATTATCGCCACTATGGTATAGATGGAACTCTACATGCCGTTAAATTCAAGATAATAACAGATACTTGGGCAGTTGGGCAGGATGGAATGTACCCATCGAATCCTACAGTAGCTGGCTGCAGAACATTAGTCTTCACTGATCCAGTTTTAGAAACACTTCCCCAAGGTATGTGTTCCTCAACTGAGGCTTTAACCATACCAAATGAGCTCATCTGTTGCATCAGTGGCTATTTTCCTTAACTGATATCACCAAAACAAGACAGTGAAGATAGTGCTTTATTCTTTGCTATGCGTGCCTTACAGAAAAAAGAACCCACTTGAGCAGGGTCAGGCATCTCTTTCCAATATTGATGGACATCACAATGAAGGAAAACTAAGATCTTGCAGTATTACTTGATCCATATATCATCTATCCAGTGCGGCTTACTTATTGGCGTCCCATTCCTAATCAAGAGACCTAAACATTGGGAATAAAGGGGGAAGAATTGTGTAAATATAAGAGCAGAAGGTATACCTTCTTTGTTCGAGTTATTGCTCCATCTTCAGCAACTATGGGCATTTGCTGGAAGAAAAGTGGACTTTAGCATCAGATGGATTTAAGTGTACTTCATTAAAAAGCTAGAGAATAAATATCTACCTGAGGTTGCCAACCAAGCTCATCAGGACAACAAAAAGTGGCCTCATTGAATGCCTGATGTTCAATTGCAAATTTGGGTGCCCCGCTATCAACCCCCAGGTGAAGCTGAAAAAGAAAAAGGTGAAAAGGTTGTAAATTGCAAAACCTTACAGGCCCTCCCACAAATAGAAACTACACAGAAAACAAACAAGAAAGCAAAGGGAGAGATCATAGAAAGGGATTAGAGGATTAAGCTGACCCAAACAACCAAATCGTTCAAGCTGTTTTCTGTCGAGGTCCCCGACTCCAAGAACTTGCGAAGGATGGGGAGAGCACCTTCTCCAGCTGTTTCAAGAACCAGGCAATTTCCCAAATGTACACCAGGAGGCAGTCCTTTCTTTTCAACATATTTCTTCAAATTATTGACAATGCACTCGGTAGGATTCTCAGCAACTCCTTGAAATTTCTTGAACCCTGTCACATGAATGGTCAGAGTCTTTGGCCCCTCAGATCCCATCCTCTATTTAAGAAATGAATGCAATCCTCTACTCCTCAGAGTGTCAAGAATGTGACCTGCTCACAAGAAATCATTCCAACCATATGAATCCAATTTCATTCACTAAAGGATGGAAAAGAAAGAAAAAAAAAAGAGAGAGAGGTTATTATCACTAGGATATGAGAACAGTACCAAATGCTTGAGAACTGAATCACTTAATCTACAACCAAAATTCCAATTAATCAAGCAAACATAGCATATATTCAATATAAAAAGTCAGTCCATATCCAATATAGAAATCAGCCTCTACTCATATCGCTAAGGCAAGATGCATAAAGCAAAATCTACAACCACAATTAGACTGGATTAGCTCATTAAAGTCCAAACACTGAATGGGGGGTTGTGTAAATTTTGCAGAACACAGAGAAAGACACGAAACAGAATATTACCACTTCCACCTCCAATTGACAACAAACTTGACAAGATAGCCTACTTAAGATTCATTGAACCATAAGCATAAAAGGAAGAAAAAGCATGCCATTAAATCTTAATGCCATCAATCACACACAAAGTATATAACCGCGGAAGAAAAATCTAATGTAAAAGAAAATCAGAATATATATATACGGTTTTATTAAGGCGTGCTCGGGAACAACCGTTACCATAATGGAATTTTTGCTACATGCAGCCAACCAAGCGGAGAAAAATTCCATTACGATAACGGTTGGAGCACGCATTAAGACGCGTTCCGGAGCACACCTTAGCACATCCGAATATATATATATATATATCTATATATACTGCTTTCAAGTTTCAGATGCTGCAGGATTTAAAATATACCATCATTCAGCATCGTACACAACAGAAACTGAACTTAAGAATTGAATGAACCCTGAATTTCCATATAGACCATACTCCAATTCAAGGGGAAAAAAAAAAAAAACATATTATCTATCAGATAACAAAATCCCAGCTGATAACTTGACAACAAGAATCATAAAGAAACGAAAGTTGACTCCTTTAAGAGAGAATCATACAAACATCAATAAACCTGACGGTCCCAACCGCCCCTCTTCTATTATCTTGCACTTCTCCCGATAGAAGAGAAATTTGTCACTCTCGTTCTTTTAATAGGAGCGTGGAGTAAGAATGAAAGAGCAGGAAAATGGCCAGGTCTAAGTTAATAATTACTCTGGTGCCACAAATTTTTTGTCCGTTACTGAGAATCAAGATTAGATGAACAAATTTTTGGCAGCATGAATTGAATACAATAGAGAACAGATGATGATGATGATGGATGGTTACGTGTACGTCACCTTTCATGAAGGAGACAGACGACAAGTGAGGTGAATTCACGCGCTTGAACTCGAAGCAAGAGTCATTTTCATTCGGAAGACGAGGACAGAGTGAAGATTACTGGATTACCAATACGGCAATAACAAACTCAGATGGCTAAAAACCTGACTCTTTCCTGAGACCGGCCGTGTAATACCAATTCCAGTAGTACCTTCTCCGTTTTTTTTTTCAATCATAATCGTAATAGTTTCTCACATTTTTAAATCGTTGATTTTTTATCACTTGCACGATGAAACCGATCACATGATATCATTCCATTATGAAATGATATTGTTTTGAATTTAGATTTTAAAAAAAATAAATAAAAAATAAAAAATTTGTCCCTGTTCATTGTCCTTCACCTCCACCTGCTACACGGAAAAAAGTAAACAACCGTTATGATTGAAAAAAAAAATTTTAGGAATTAAATTATTTTTTGACATAAATTTATGGGATCAAATCGGTTAAAAATTCTATTAAAAAATATAAACGTGGAACTTATTTTATATCGTAAGTTTGTAACCCTTTTGAGAAACGATTTAAATCTGAGGTAATTTTAATTTTTAATTTTTTGGGTTCAAGTGAAATTAGATTAGGTCATTTATTGGGTATATAATAATTTCATTCGAATTTATTCAAATTAAAAGGAGACTTATCAATGAAGGAGTATTGGTCGAAGGAGATAAATTTTTTATTACCTAGAGTCCAAGTGTCTGAATTATTATAACAGTTTCAGCTGCAAAATCCATGATCTAAATCATCTAATTAGTATTTGTTCCTCCAATTTAATTATATTTAATATACACTTGCCAGCTTTTGAAAATATTAAATAGTAGGTGTATTTGTTGGACTTCCGAACCCCAGCTGGTATAAAAAATTTATGTAATATTTAACAAAGTATATACGAGTAGAACTAATGTGTAAAATTTTTATGTATTACGGTGTATGGTAAAGTGATTCTGACATGACCTTTGCATAAATCCAAGTCGTGAGTTTGTCTTGCATATTTTTTGAGTTGGACACAGTTAAAAATATATATGAGAAATTTTTTCCAAAATTATTATTATTTTTTAAAAAAAAATTGTGTAATTGACTGGATAGTTTTGAAAAAGGCATATTTTTTATTATGAAAACCAAAATGACTAGGTGGGTATTTGAATTTTAAGGGAAATAACCTAAAGATAAGTTATTTTATTAGTCTTGTAAAAAAAAAAAGAATTGATATATAAGTCAAATCATCTAAGCCGAGCGGAATAATTTATTTCGACCCAATAAACACAAGGAGGGCTATTTATGCTTAACAAACCCAAAACAAGCAAACAACAGAGACTTAAATAGAAAATAAAACGGGAGCACAATCATTTTCAACGTGTAAAAAATTCTGTCTCCACTGAAATGTCCTATTCATTTGCAAGAAAAATCTTTCTTCAACCACAAACTCTTGAGTTTACAAACCTGTCTCAATTCTGTTATAATTTTTTATTTACTGAGTCTTTTTCCCATTTTTTAATTTTTTTGCCTCTTTACCCTTTTTTTTTTTTTGCTTTTATTTAAATATTTATTTTAAAAACTCATTGCAATTACCAGAAAAAGTATTTTGCTAAAACTTTTTTTCTTTTTCTTTTTTTTTTGGGCTGATTTGAGATTTCACAGTGGACCCCGAGAATATCTCAAGTTGTGCAACGGGCGGGCTTTCCTGGAGTCCTGGACAGTGTATTGAACAAACGGATAAATCCTGCTTTCTTGCCTGGCAGAACAATAGAACTGTGACAATACTTTGAATCTTTGCTCCACCCACTGACGATTAACTTAAAACCTATGCCCTTTACAGGAAATAAGAGAAAAGGTTAACTCTTGATGATTTAATCCTGTTCACCCTTCCATCTCTCGATCAATTTAGTCATCTAGACTGTTACAGATATGCCCAACAAAAGTGGTAAACTAAGCAAGGCAAAGCTGCATAGGCAAGATAATCAGGCCAATACCACACCATCCCATTCAGTCATGACCTAAAAGTTCAATGCACTAGACAGATGCTCCGGCTCAGCAATGCTATGCAGAACAGATCAGGAAGGATATTCAGAGACCAATATAGTAAAACAATAAATCAAGAGATCAACTTTTGAGAGATTAACAAAGATGCTAAATATATCTTTAAGTTATATAGATTAGAAATACCAAATGGTATGATAACATGAAGAATATCTTTAGTTATTCTTTCAACAGGTAAGTTAATTAATATTTATGTTCAAGACAGGTACACCTGGACGGTAGCAGTTGTTATCAACTGACATACCGGACAAACATTAACTAAGCCTTCACAATCTTTACACAAGCAGAGGTGTCTACAAGGCATCAACAGTATAGATACCTCCTTTGTCTTGCATGTTCTGCAGATCATGTTGCCCCTAGCAGCTGGAGAATTCCCAGACCCACTGGGAACACTTAGGTAATTGTTCGGGTCTATACATGAGGCAGCATCATCCTTATCGCTGTCACCGAATCCTTCTTTCACTTGATCAGCAGCACCTTGCATTGCTTGTTGTAGGTTGGCTTTCAAGATGTTGACAACCGATTCATTGTACTTTGCCCTGTAGCACCATTGCTGAGCTTCTACAGCAACTTGCTTCATTCTCTCCATCAATTCCTTGTTCTTGCGGTTTATGTTTTCTAACTCAAGATCTTTCTCACATAACTTTTTACCAATGCCTTTCTCTATGGCAGTTAAAAAGGATGCCATGTGTCTCTTTTTCATGTCCCTCACCCCTTTCACCAGATTTTCTTCCTGTTCAAAAAGAATCATGGGTCAGCTTAAAGAACTTAAGTAACACAGGAAATGAATCCTCAAGGTTAGCTTGCCTTCACAATATCTTCATTTTCTTTAATAGCATTAGATTATTGAAAACTTCCATTTTAAAAGCCAAGGAATTAACATCCATCTAAAAGAAACAGCTATACAGAAACAAAAGAAACATGTTATGATAATGCTACCTCATGATCTGTGTGACTAACTAGACACATCAGAGTTCGGGTTCACCTAATGTTTAAATTAATATAGCATGGTTAAAATGATGCTAGCGGTACCTGAGTTTTAATATATTGATCAAATTCTTCTTTTTGCCAATCAAGTTCAACTCTGATATTATCATTTAGTGACCAAAAGATGGATGACGGTGCAGTCATACTTCCACTTGCAGAAGTAACTGATGAGTGGCGTTCTTCATCATCATAGGAGAGCCTTAAACCAGTGGATACAGGATTCTGGTTAGGAATCGTTGCTGTTCGGTCAACTTCATCATGATAAATTTTGCTGTTCAAGGAAATTTGAAGCTTTTGCTGATTTGTCATTGCTTCTGCTTCCCTGCCTTGCTTATTAGGCCGAAGGATAAGATTGCTCTCATTCCCAAAATAATTTACAGGATCGGTATTGAATCCATATGATACTGACAGGTAAATCAGATCAGTAATCTCAACTCATAAGTCAGGGAGATAATACGTGCACTTATCAGCTGTACAAGCAATAAAGCAAATATATTCTTGCCTTTTGTTTAATTTCCTACTATGTGGAGTTTAGAAAATCTTGGCAAAAACAAGCACATGGTACAATACAATGCATAGTGCATAGATTATGTCGACAGCAAAGACATTGGTCATCTAAAGAATACAAGTAAAGAATGATGTGAGACAAAACAAAGTACAAGCTTTACCCAACCAAACAATCAAAAAGAAGGTAATGGCAGCTGAAGTAGGCAGAGCATAATTGTAATGGTAACAAGCTAGAATTCATAATGATGACCAGCATATTCACATGCAAATAAAGAAAATAAATTACTAAGTTGTAATGACCACTCAAATACTTAATCAAGGTCATGCATTTAAAATACTCCTCAGTGATGAAAACTATGAAGCTATACAAATGCTTGAAAACAAGTCCAGGACTGGTTCACCAGGAAACTAATGCCTACATTTAAGTATTGAAAAGACAGCGCAATTTATTTTTAGAAAGGCATAGGTCACCTAAGGTGGTTCTACCAAAGGCAAGAATTGCATGCATGTGAAACTTGGAAGTTTGAGATATTTCTCTGCACGACTGAGTTATATGCAACAACCCCAAGATCCACACACAAGCATAGTGGAACTACAAACAAAGCAACATCAACAAGAGTATACTCAATAACCAATATTTCCCAATGATTAGCACAGTAGAGACATTACTTCTCTTTTCTTATACTGATGGGAGCAGAGAGCTCACAAAGACAATGGCTGCATTTGGACAGAATGTTAACAGTTTTAAAATTATAAAAATTGACTGAAAAGTTATTTGCTGAGGCTATTTTTGGGTCCAACTTCTCAACATTTGGATCATATGATTGAAAAACTCAAAAGAGCTGGGAGCTGTTTTCAGACTTTGAACTCTAAATTAGTATCATCATCAAATCTTGACGGTGTAATTTTTTCCTCCTCTTTTTTGTCACTTCTTCCTTTTCCCTCTTTCTCCTCTCTTTTCCATTCTTTTCTCTATCTCTGTAACTGAAACTCAAGAATCATCCAGCAACAACGGTTATTTCAAGTAAAATTAGGACGCGTAATTTCAAGATTCAAAGCCTTACCAACGAAGCTCTCTCTGCAACACTCTTTAATTTTTCTCTCCTTCTTCTTCCTCTCCTTCTTTTCCCTTCCTCTGCAACTTCTTCCTTTCTCCTCTTCCTCTCTTCACCCTTTCTTTGTGATTCCCTTAACTTTCTTTTTTCCCTTCTGCAATTTAAGAACAAGAGACCCCTCTTCCTTTTTTTTCTCCCCTGTTCCTTAGTTGTTTCTTGAGGCTAAGTTTTGCCAACTTCTTCCTTTCACTTCTTCTTCTCTTGACGTCTTCTTCTTTGTGTATTTTAACCTTCTGCAACTTGAGAACAGAAACCCCTTTTCCCTTTTTTTAGTTCTGTTCCTTCTTCGTTACTTGAGACAAGAGGAAGCGACACAGAAAAGACAACCACTATAATCTAGGGTTAAATATGACTTTGGTAACTTTGTGAAGATTAAAAGGATAATTTTGTCATTTACGATTTTAAAAAACTTTTGAAAAATTTAGAATAAAAGTTCGTCCAAATATGCTCTTAAATTTTCAAAACTTTTTAAAGATGAAAAGAACTGACTTTCTAAGATTTGAAAAGTTGGACCGCTGTGCAAATGCAGCCAATAGAATTCTGTTCAAGTCCCTATATGTTTACATGAACATGAAAATAGGAAAGATAATACATATAACCAATACTCATAAATTTGCAAATCCAAAAAATAAACTTACAGTTTCCAAACAACTGAAGCTGATTAGATGATGCATTGGCAGGGTACTGGAAACGGTTCTCATCAAGGAAAACGGGCAATGCAGCATTACCATTGTTATCTCCCAACATTCTCTTTGGGATGGAATCAACTTATTCTCCAAGAAAGGTAATTTAAAATAAATTAAATGTTATGACCAGCAACAATCAACCTGCAAAAAATAAGAAAACGAACCTCATAACTATCCTAACTAAAAATCCAGTTGAGGATAATCAAATCTCTTAAGATTGCAAAGTGAATGACTCTGGATGACCAGACAAGCCCAACCCTTCCCTATTTTGACCAAAATTTTTGAATACAAACTAGAATATGAATTAATATTCTTTTGCCTTTTTAGTTTATGCAACTTTCTTCCCGTAGATCAGTCATTTCCATGATAATGATCCAACAAATCAGTAGAAGAAAGCTGAAGGTAATATACATTGAACTAAACCTGAGATTCATGGGTGAGTCTTGAAACTGAAATTACACTAAAAACCTTAAAAACATAGACATTCAAATAAATAAACATAAGAAAAAAAACACACTGAAGAAGGACATGATCTACAGAAATTTTATATCGACCTCCATCTGATTTCATAATCAAGACCAAATATGAGACCTTACAGAAGCAAATAGAGTCCTTTCTCATCCAACAAACAGACTATACATGTAATCTAAAACCTCAACCTTGCATTGAACTTTTAAATTAACGACCAAGCATAAAAAAGAAAAAAATCTCAAATTCACAGAATCGATTTAAAAAAAAATGCAACCACCTAGATCTTCCAAGAGGTTCAAAAACAGCAATTAAAAAAAAAAAAGAAAAATCCTCTTTTTTCCTTCCAGTTCCAGCACATAAAACAGTGAAGAGAAAAAGAAACCACCGAAAAAAAATTACCTGAAAACCGCGAGAGTTGCCAGAATTGTATGACTATCAAAACCGATCCTGCAAATTACAATTAACAGCATCTCCCTCATTAATCAATCTGCCACCTATAAATAAAATAAAATAAAAGCACAACACAAAATAGAACAAAAATAAATTAAATTCAAACACATTTATAACCAAAAGAAAGACATAAAAAAATTACCTAAAAGAAGATCGTTCAGAAAAAAACAGAGATCGAAGGGGCGAATATACAGAAATAAATAAAAGAATTCCAACCGCGAGCAGATACAAACAAACAGTAACCGATGATGCGGAGAGAAGAGGGAATCAGATATCGTAATGTATATGGAAAAGAAAACGGATCATACCATGTGGAGGAAGAAGAATAGGGAAGAAGAGGGAAGGGGTGATAATAATAATGATCTAATTTAATTTAATTTATTGAGAGAGACATGTGAGGAAGAATAGTAGTAGTAGGAGGAGGAGGACGGAGACCTGGGAAAGTAAGAAGCGCTGCCTTAGGAAGGGGGACCCACAAGGCACAAGAAGAATTGCTATTCCTCGATTCACGCTATTCTCTCTCTGTGCGTGTTATTGTTAATATGGATTCTCCTCCTCCTCACCATCATCCCTCTCCCCTCCTTGTGTGACTCAGCATACCCTGTTTTCCATTGCCTATTATGATTGTCTTTGTTCCACTCACTGTTTTCTTCTTTCTTTTGCCCTCATGTTGGTTTCCTCAAACCATCATCACCAACAACGTTTTGGTTGGGTTTTCATTATTTATGGATTTTAAACCGCATTATCAGAACTACCTTCTTTTTTATGGACCAAAATACCCTTCTTGCTTTAGAAGATCACATTGGTAAAAATAAAATTATAATACAACTCATTAGTTTAGTTCATCTCATAAAATAACATCTTTTAGGACTAAAAAAATTGTAAAAGAAAAATTATGATATGAATATGGTTCATATGCCTATCATGGATCTTATTGAGTAATTATTATAATGTGGTTCAATGTAAACCACAAGATCTGTATATGGATATGGATCAGACTTATATCGAAATTTACCATATCAAAATTAATATAGATAGATGAAAAAAAGTGATTGGAAACTTTTGTTTTAGAAAATGTATTGATTGGTGCTAGCAAGTATGAAAAGAAATTTGATTCGATTTGAATTGTTTTTTTCCTAAACACGCAGTAGGAAATTTTTGTGTTTTGTTTTGGTCAAATTGTATCCTTAGTTGAATTGTCTATTTTTTTTCTATGGAAATGGTTGAGTTGGATTTACAACGCATTAATAGTCAGGGAAAATAATGGCAAAGAAAACGTCCGTAGAAGTATCCAGAATTAGATTTCCCTTTGATAGGCAAATCAAGTATATGCTTAGAATATTAAGGAAAATATTGGTGCTGTATGGTTTGGTATATGTGCTCTGATTTTCCTATGTTATTTTTAATTTGAATATTATACCCCTTTCTTCCAGAAATGAATGTATCAATATTCCATTTTAAGGTGTTTGAAATGGAATGTCTCATTTTCTAAATAAATAAAAATTTTATTAAAAAAATGAATAATGCAATATTTTGATAAATTAAATCAAACTATTTTACTAAAATAGATTAAGTCAAAATGAGACATTTAATTTCTGACGGAAAAAGTATTATTCTAGTTTCGTTTTCAGTTTTGGTGGCCATGGACAAAGGTAATGCCAATTGCTTTTGTCATTCAGTAAATTAATAAAAAACATATTAAAGTAAGCAGCCTAATATTTGTTGAACTAATAACTCAGAAAATAAAATATTTAATTCATTTGTGGGTAAATTTTTTTAATATTTACTAGGCCCATATGGAGCTTGTAGTCCTTATCATGGTGCTCTCATATATTATTGGCAGATAAAATTTTTTAATATGAATTAGATAAATATAAAGCTTGTCGCCCTTATTATGCGACTATCATATGGCATTGGTGGATTTAGATGAAGCTTACGATCCTTATTTATGATACAATCATATATTGTTGATAGATCTATATTAAGCTCGTGATCCTTATTATAATACAATCTTACATATTGTTGGTGACTCATTATTTTTTTCTTGTTACGAAATTATGATCATAAGGTTTGCATAAACTCTAATATAGGATAAATTTTTAATCATATAAGACGGTAAGAAAATTATTACAATGATTCAAAAAACTTAAGACATGGAGACATAAGACTATATATAGATATATATATATATATGGTAATGTTGTAGAGTGCTACAAAAAACTTAAGACATGGAGACATAAGACTATATATAGATATATATATATATGGTAATGTTGTAGAGTGCTACGAAGTACCCTTATAGAGTGATCCAATTAAATCTCTAACGGTCATTTATTAAAAAAAAGTTCTCATATAAAAAATTATTTTTTAAATTTTTTTTCTATAATCTAAATCCTAAAAGGATAAACTAAATCTTAGGAGTACCTGATAAAATTTTATTTTATTTTTTAAAAAACAAAAGACATTTGACCGTTAGATATTTAATGTGCTTCGTAACAATTTATAGCATTTCCATAAATATAT
>JAOXNR010000013.1:13734274-13747566 GCA_028571225.1 Parsonsia alboflavescens
TGAAAGACCTTTCTCTTCAAGATCCTACCTTCGATATACATTCAAGTTTGAAGTATATTTAAACACCATAATATAAGGTAAATAACTTAAGCCACTACCTTACTTCCTCATCTGGCTCTGAATATATATATATATATATATATATTTATATATATTTCTGGAGTTCAAATTTTAAGATCCTTCTTTAAGAAAACAAGTCAAATCTCCCTTATTGATTCTCAAGTTAGAACAATGCAGACTGAGGTAGACCATTGGGAAGGTATCATGTTACTAACAGAGAGAAACAGATTAATATACTGATGTTTTCTTCTTTCTGTTACAATCTGAAGTTGTAAATTGCCACTGAATTTTCCATTTCAGTGCTCAAATGAATCAAGAAGAAGAAGGGTCATAATTAGTCTCTAGATTAATGTAATGATTACTTATATTTACACTGCCCGAGATGTTGATCTACTTGGTGAAAAGGGTGTCTTTTGCCAAATGCAGTAACTGCTGGATAGAACCCCTCTTCCACAAAATCCAAAGGCTCTTAAAATGACCTGCAGAGAGAAAGAGAGTTTATTACTCTGACTAGTTGTTGAATTACCAGTTAGAGTAATACCTTAAATTCAAGAGGACTTGTGTTTCATCAATGCCATGAAAGTTACCCACCATCTGCTACTTAATTCCCCTTACATTCCATGACTGCTTCTATTGGTAAAATTAGTAATTCTTTAATTACCATAACCTTAATAAGCCAATATTTTCAAATACTAAACAATTAGCTTCAGTTCATCATGATCAAATCCCTTTATTAGATGGCTTTTATCTGTTCTTCATGCATGTTTCTTGGATCAGATTAACAGGCATCCGAATACCCTTTAACATGCACTTTCTACATCCAGAAGCATTCTTGCACCCCAAGTACACGTATAGGACATGATAATTTAGCTTCATATATGGAAGGATTTCAGGAGCAGAACAATTAATTAGGTTTTTAGTTACCAAATATGTGTCAGATTAAGCCAGCATTTTTCTCTCCTTGCTTATCTCCTCCTTCCCTCTGGCATGGTGGAAAATGTGCCCACTGCAAAGAATAATAGATACAACTAGGAAACAGTTCGGTTATAATTCCCTGCAAAAACTGTTTCTGTGTTTGTTCAGCCCAATGAAAGTTAGTAGACTCACATTTTTAGCTGCTGTACTGAATGCTTGCTTATGACTCATGCCAGGATATACGGCCTTCAGCCTTTGTATTTCTTCCCTAAACAATAAATCTTTGTTAATACAATTGGTTTTCGTATAATTAATGCAAATATTGCCAAATCAAAATGGAACCAAAGCCATCCAAGTACCTGATGAAGCAATTGTAAGCTGATGGAGCTCTCTGTTTCTTCTCTGGGGCTGTGAACATTTCAGATTCAAAATCATATAGAAATGTAAACAAAACAAGCACAAAAAATATATAGTTTCTGGGAATTTTACGTTTGTTTATAACTTGATAAACTGGGCCGGGAACATCCTCGTCTTCTTCATCATCGGATGGCATCATGACCTGGGACGGACTCTGTTTCTCTGAAACATTCTTCTCATTATCCTCAGGGGAAACTTCTTTCTTAAGCTGCGCAGAGAGACGAAAACAAGTGAAAGTTAAAAGAAAAAAAGGGTAATGAAACACTTGGTGAATGCATATTTATATAGAAAAGATGCCCACTTGATCATCCTGCTGATTCAGAGAAGCAAAAAGATGCAGAGGAAGAAAGGAAGCTTTGACCATGTTCACTGAAAGAATGCAGGTGCAGCGGCCGCATCTAACGGTAACGACTGTAGATAAGCTCCAATATGGAACGCTTACCTACATAAAGTTAGGATTAATATTGATTTTTATTAACAAAAAAATTGTTAAAACTGCATAAATCTATTGAATTTTGTAATTCTTTCATTTACAGAGGAAATTCAAGAAAAGATTAACTGCTTAATTACCAGCAAAAGGGTGGTGCAGTAACCACATTTAACGTAGCAAAGTTGCTCCTGCTGATCGAATAGATGGTTGAGATCAGTTGACATTTCCTCTTGTTTGGGAACTTTCTTGGAGCTAGTGAAAGAAGAAACGATGACAAAGAGCAAAAGCTAAGATAATGTGATGTTATTGTTACTTGCATATGGGGAAATTTATAATAGATTTATGGTGATCTAAACGTAAGGGTGTGACTCAATAGTTGGAAGGTGAAATTACAACCTTTAACGTGCAAGTCGTGGGTTCAATCTCCTGCTTCAAAGGTTGAGTTGCCTCTGGCCTCAACGGACTGATTTATAAGTGTCTAAAATTTATTGAAATTATATAACATTCAAATTCAAATGGAGGAAATATTATGTTGTATTAATAATTTCTCTTTTTGACCCCTTTTTTTTGTGTTATTATGATGTTTGGATCATTTTGCATGTACTTTGACCGTTCCTTTAAAAGTTGCAATTCACCGAGGCTCAGAGTATACAGCAAGACCTAGTTGAAGTCATTTCTTTTTCTCCTTAATAAGTTGCTCCAATAGGAACTAAAATTAGACAACTTGGAAGCATAAATGAAATTTCAATTGTAGTTTTCTCCCTCGTAAAGGCATCTTGAATCTCTCTTTCAAACTCTCATTGAAAATGAAAGTGAAGTGAGAATTACCATATTAGAGGGGCATGGAGAGGTTCAAGAAAATGAAAAAGGAAAGACATCTTGAGTTTTTGTCTTTCCTCAACAATAGTAAGTGTAATTGACCCTTGGTGAGGAAGCATACGAGTAAATAGATAGATTTCTATTCATGTAAGATTCCTGTCTTCTTCTCTCGCAGGTTAATTAATAGGAGGTTTCTTGAGAAAGGGCATTGAATTCAAAATAGAATTGTCGGATGATGCATCATCCTTTTTCCTAATTACCATTTAAAATTAAATGTACAAATTTTTTTTTTGGTATTGTTAATTGAATGTTTCTATTTATATTTTTGTATGCATAAAATTAAAAGTGATTTTATTACTCATTAAGTCCACTGTTTATTTTATTTTATTTGTATCTTTTTTTTATTCCATAAGTTTTAAAATTAAAAAAATAATAAAAAGATCCATGAGTCTTGCAATAATCAATAGCATTCTTAGGGACAGGTTTTGGTGGGCTAGATGTTTGGGCGATAAGAGAGGCCCAGGATCAGGACGTTTGTACCTTATTCACTTGCATCATGACATACTCTCAAATATATAAATGTAAGTTTAAAGTAAAGTTGTGATTGAGTCGAATCCTATATAAAGTAAATCGTGAGTTTGTTTTGATCTTATTACATATTTTAATTTTGATGAATTACAATTTCTAACGGAATAATTGATCTTACACCGAAGATATGTGTGGTTGTTAAACATATGGATATGGATGAATTTATATATTTAATGTCAATTTGAAATATCTATTCTAACAAAATAGAAAATATTTAACCATAATAATTATGGTGATATATTTATCCACGGCATATACCAAATCAAAAAAAATTGAAGAATTCACTTTATTTCACATTCAAAATATATCTTTGAAAGTAACCACAACCCTGATAAGTCGATAACTCTATTTATAAATCATTTGTAATGAATTTGTCAATATTAAAGTAAAGCATTTTTTTTTCAAAATGTCCTTATATAGAAGAATACTAAGAAAGGAGTAGAAAATGTTTTACGAAAAGAATGAGTAATATTGAAAAAAATGGCTTTTAGCCTATTTGGTTTCACAAGTCTGGGGCTATAATATGATCTCAAAAGTATTTTTTTTCAACCATTATAGACCCTCAACATTTTATAGACAGTCATTATGGTTACAACTACTATTTTTCAACAAAATATTAGTTGTAACTAATCATTTATTGACATATGATAACATTTCAGGAGGGAAAGGGGGGAAAGTTGTCAATATCATCTTTGTTGCCCAAAATCTATCAAATCCATTTTTTAAAAAAATAAAAAATTTAGATGCATCTGGATTAACAAACTCAGATAAATTAAATGGACAACAAAAATTCGTTCACAATCCTTGAGTTGATAGGATTTTGAGTAGCAAAGATGAGATGGATAATTTTGTTCCTGAAAAGTTATTTTGTACTAGTAAAATGAATGGTTCCCATAAGTGTTTGGCTAGAAAAAAAAGTAATTGATACCAAAATGGTTATCCGTAATATGTTGAGGGACCATAATGACTGAAAAAAAATTATGAGATTATATTATAGTTTGATCCAAATATATGAGATTAAACAAGTTAAAAGCCCTTGAAAGAAATGAGTAAATATCTATTACACTAAATAATTAAATATATTTAATCATGTTTTTAAAAAGAAAAAATGTTTTTCTTATTTACTCTCTCTTTCCTTCGTCATAAGTAATTTGAATTCACTTTTTTTAATCTTAATTACAAGTCATTGATAGTAGTTTAATACATATTTTACTCCATTTTTTTTGAATATTATTCATTCTTTTTGTGAAAAATCTATATAAATATTTTAATGTTCTTTTCTATATGAACGTTTTAGGGGGGAAAAAAAAACTTTACTTTGACATTGACAAAATCACTATCAATGACTTCTAAATAGGAAGGGAGAGATTATTTTCCTTCAATAACATCAACACTTTTTTATTATACTAGTTATTTTAGATCTTAATAAATAGAAAATCTTTTAATATAATTAAATATATCAACATGTCGCAGGAACTTGTAAATTGTGAATTTTTTTCTTTCTTTGGAGAAGTAGTATATTTTTTTTCCATTTATAATTTGATTGTTTGTTTAAAAATTTTTGCGGAGGTCGTCCAATTAAATGTCTCACGTGGCCATATCTGTATGGTGATACTTGCACTGCTGCATATCAAATGCGACTGCCAAGTGCCAACTTCTCCGGTGTCTTGATTCAAGAAGCTCCGGTGGCTGTCTCTCCTTCAACTGGTCCAACAGAACTAAAACCCCAACCATCCCCAGCTAATCTCCTCTCTGTTTCTTCTGGAGTATCCTCGTAGATCCTCGGTTTGTTCCCAAGATATTCCCCTCTTCTTTTTATCTTGGGGCCTTTTCCCCAAGAACAATTTTAGAAGAGGGGACAAGTTTGTGATAGGATAGAGGAGGAGAAAAAGAAAGAGCAAAAAAAAAAAGAAAGAGCAAGCTTTCACTCAGAACAATGGAAGAAAATTTTTGATTCCAAGAAAGTTGTGGTATTAATTCTTTTCTCTCCTTATATGCTTGGAAAAAGGTTTTTCTTTTTCCGTTTTTCCGCTTCTTTGGAGTTTGTAATTTGTAGTTGCTCTTAGTTAGTGACTGTGCTAAGAACCAATTTCTGCTAACCATCTTTATTCGCTTGTTTTGGACTTGTGAAACTTTGTGTCTGACAATATTCTCCTCTCCTGCCGCAGTCTAGTAATGCGTTTGGCATTTCTCCTTCACGCTATCTGCATTCCTTTTTTCTCGCTTTGCTGTTCTCTCTTTTAGTTATTTTGCTTCATTCACATCATCTGTACCGAAGGATTTGGACACTAGCTTTCAGTTTGTTATGCTTGATTAGATATGTCTGTTAGTTGGATTGAATTTGGATTGAATTTGGGAGGCTTAAAACCTCGCCAATGGAGTCACTCGCATTATAGTTTACTAATCTTTAATAGTTCTATTCATTTGTAATTTTGGAGTCCTAAAGTTAGCTCAACTCTATTTCCCGGTTTTCTGGTACCTTTGATGTTTGTTTGTCTTGGCACTCTTGTATTTCTCCTATTCTATGAAACTGTAGCGATCAGGGTAGCAGAGAAATATTTCTTGCAATTTGTGATTTTACTTATCTGTCTGCTTCTGGTGTTTTCTTCTAAAACTACGATATCATGCCTTTTGTGCAAGAAGGTTGTCACCCAGTTAGAAACATTTGTGCACTTCATAAGCATTAATTTTAAAGAAAATACACCTAGCACTTGAAGAATAGAGAGGATATAATGAGTTTCTTAACAGGGCATTTGAATCATACTTGGCGACCAGTCATGACTGCTGATACAACCAACCCCAGTTATTGGTTGAATTGGAGGTTCTTAGTGTGTGCAATTTGGATCTTATTGGCTATCTTGGGAGCAGCATTAATAATTTGGAGATATGAAGGTTGTGACAAGTCAAAATCCCATGAAAGAGAGAGAGCGCATGAAAGGGTGGGGACTTTGTATAAAGATGAAGCTTGGACTACCTGTCGTAAAAAGATTCATCCTTTGTGGCTGCTTACATACAGAGTAATTGGTTTCAGCATTCTTCTAACTGTGATCATCTCTGATACTATTGTCCACAGTCCTCGAATATTTTACTTTTATACAGAGTAAGATCTCTTGAGTTGAACTTCTTGTGTTTAAGCAGTTCTAGAAAATATTCTTTTGAAGTTGGCTTTATATCTTTGTTGACTCCTGGCCTTTGGATGTTGATGCCAGCTTGCTTTTCCTTTCCTTTAGGATCTTCTGTCTGAAACTATGTTTAAAAATATTTTTTCTGCGTATGCTCTGTATATGGCTTTCCGTGATAGCAGGTCATATCCATGCTTCTGTCACAAACATTGAAGTATGTTGAGTGTGCAAGAGATTCTATTAGATGTAGCTGCAGTTTATCTATTTATTGAAATGACATTTTGGGGGGAAAAGTTTTTTAAGTTCAATGAGGAGCATGAATTTTAGCAAATCATGAATACTGCAAATGACCTTTACTGATATAGTTTACTAACTTCTGTTCTTTTGGTGGCAGGTGGACATTCAGCTTGGTCACCATCTACTTTGGGGTAAGTTAAACATGTCTACTGTCTTGATAACATTATAAAATATAACTTGTTAAGATCCAAGATATCAATATGCCATGTTCCCCTTAACCATCAATTTTCCTTAGGCTTCCCTAGCTTGTGGTGTTGTGCATGCACGTAGAATCAATAAAGAAAGAAATGATACGTCCTTTTTTTTAATCTCTTCTACAAGGATTTTTTTTGTCACTGTCTCACTTTTACTGAGAAATGCCTTTTGCAAGTGAAACACCCCCTTTTAGAATTTGTACATTCTTGTTCCACACTTGAGCTTCCTTCTGATTCAAGTTGTTCATGTTTCCTGGATGTTATAGCTAGCATCTATTTTCTCCATACATGGATGTCTTCATTGTCGCAATGAAGTTCGTGGAACTGATTTTATTGGTTCAGATGCGGAACGAGGCACTTACATGGCACCAACACTTGGAGATAATGAAAATCCACAAGCAGTAGATAGAAGTGTGAAATCGGATGAAGAATCTTATGTTCGTAAACCTGCCTCCGTATGGGGTTATGCCTTTCAAATAGTTTTTCAGGCAAGTTACTCCTACCAATTTTTGTCCTTTTTCCTGGAGCTGATTCTTCGTAAAGCAATCCATGACATTCTGTATCTGATTGAAAATTGCTAACCACCTTCAACGGTATCATTTTGGTTTTGAAGTATTCATCAGAGTACCGTGAGATTCTTCATATACTCTATATAGGTTTTGGAGTAATATTTATGTCTTTTCCGTCTATCTTAAGGGAGCACGGATTACCGATCAAAACCAATGACTTGATATTAACATTTGTCCTTTATTTATCAGTCTATTAGTGGCAGACTTTGAGCTGGAGATACTTTCCAGAATTTACTGTATCATATGTTTGTCAAGACTACCATGGGAATTGTTGAAATTGATACTTTAACCTTCAATGTTGACTGTGTGCAGTGGTATCTGGAATAATCTTGAAATAGGTAATAACTTAATGCATTCTAGAGTTGAAACCCCCGTATTTTCTTTCTTTTGCTGTTCCTGGTTTTTGGGGAAATGCTTTGGTTGTTCCTTTGTCAGGTGATAATCGTGGCCAAATTTCTTACTGCATCCTAAATTTACTCTCAAATCTTAATTACCTCCAGCAGCAGAACGGCCATTTCCTGTAGATTTTTGGGTTGTACATATTTCCACTCTTGGTCTCTCTTTTCTCTTTTCCTGTTCAACAAGTATAAAAGTTTTGTTATTCTTCTTCCTGTAGGATTATGCAGAAATTTTGACTCATCCCTTTCTTTTCCACTTTCAGACATGTGGAGGTGCTGTTGTGCTCACTGATGTTGTCTTCTGGCTTGTAATCTACCCTTTTCTCACCCCAAAAGATTACAGACTTGATGTTGTAAGTATGAAGATCCTTGGTCGTGTTGCATTGCTTTGATGCAGGAAAAATGTGATACAAAGAGTACCGAACCATTCTGTTTTAGCAATTTTGTCATTTTAGGCATTTCATTTGTACTCCCTCCATCCAGAATTGAATGTCTCAATACAATTTGTAGGCATTTTAATAAAAAAGTTTTGACTTCGTTTATTGACACATTGCATTGTCAATTTTCTTAATAAAATTGTTAGTAGTTTAGGAAATGAGACATTCAATTCCGGATAATCTAAAATTTAATATGGGACATTCATTTCCGAACGGAGGGAGTATCTTTTAGCACAAAGGAGTTTCCTGGTCGAGTGATAGTCTTTGTCCTCGTTCATTATTTTAAGAATTACTCAACTACCTTAACCATTACTCTGGAGATTTTGATCAATTTCCAGCATTCTAACAATCAGTTCATATCCTCAATGTTACTGAATTTTCCTTGGGGTTTGTCTTCTTTTCTTAAGACTCCAGGGCTAGTGAAAATATCCCCTCTAGAAAGAAATCTTCAATGTGAATTCACTGAGTCCCTTTTCTTCTCCGGTAATGTGATCTCTTTCCACAAGTAGTTTTTGTTCACATGGATGAAATCTGAACATTAGGAGAGCAACTTCATTATCTTCACTGCCATGTTTAATCACAATAATAGAAGTACAGAACCTACTATTTGGGTAGTCTCTTTTTCATTCCATGTTCTTTTTTCAGTTTCAATAACTTCCGTCAAATAAATGTCCAATTTTTAACTGCAGCTGAAACTGTCCATGCACTCTGTCAATGCTTTTGTCCTCCTTGGTGATGTGATTTTGAGCAACCTGGTAAAAATGCAGTCTTTTGATGGCACAGCTTTTGATTTTCTCCCTTGTTCATTCTTCGTAACCACCTATCATCTCATTACAGCGGTTCCCTTTCTTTCGAGTTGCATATTTTGTTCTCTGGACCTGTATGTTTGTCATTTTCCAGTGGATCATCCATGCTTGTGTTTCATTGTGGTAAGTTAACTTTTTTCCCTTTCCCCATACCTGGTGTTGCCACTAGTTGTTTCCCTTCGCAGAGTTTTTCATTCTTTGTTGCAACTCATTCTTTTGAATTTCACAGGTGGCCTTATTCTTTTCTGGATTTGTCTTCCCCATTTGCTCCTCTATGGTACATATATTTTGCCAGACAATAAGTAGCATCATGTTTTCCCATCTAAGAATTGCTCAATAAAACCCCAATGTTTCTCCTTTCTTGCTATGTTTCCTGGATAACCATGTTCATATGCCTTCTTCTCTTTAATGCTTTGCCATTGCTGCTTTCTGTACAACATTTTCAGGTATATGGGAGTTGGGCTGCTTACCATCCTTTGCTTTGGCTTGTTCGCTGCTATTATTAAGTTAAAGAAACTTCTCTGGTCAAAACTACAAACGGATTCCAGCTCAAGAAGTTTAAGTTAAACACAGCTAAACTTCAGTTACATTATTGTCACTTATCCGGGGGTTGTTTCATTGTAATAACAAAATGTACAGATTTTGTAAGAAGGGCAAGCAACTAGTGAATACTTTTACTTACTCTGTTTCTGGTTTTTTTTTTTTTTTTTTTTTCACTTTCCTTTTTTCTGGGAATCTGTTCTTGCAAGTTACTTTGACTCTGTTAATGTTAAAAGAGACACATACTTGAGAAATCGGCATAGAGACCTGATATCAATCAATATTATCACACCACCTGCATGATATTGGTGCCCATATTTGAAGTTTTGTTCAATAATTATTTTACACCTTGAATTTAAAAATAATAAGAGAAAAAAAAAAGGGCCCTAAAGAGAGATGGAACTGATAAACGCCAAGCCATTGAGATTTGTGTCACAAATGTGTTGAAGTTAATGGAGAGATCTTGAATTTATTCTTGCATAATAACCATGTTTAATAATAGGGAAAAGGTATTTGTTGTCTTCTTATAGGTTTATTTGTATGGTTTGCATAAAGAAAGTTTGTGCAAATAACATCTCCCTTAATAATAACAGGTTCAATAATAATTATTATTATTTTTGTAAGTTTATATAAAAGGTCTGAATTTAATTCCATAACCGATCACTCTTAAAATCAAAAAGGCCTAATGATATGGTTTCGAAACAAAAGCATTGTCAAGTACTGACCGACGGATCATGACAATTTTTTGGCGCTAATATCACGCATCAAACTTAACTTATGGGCTTAAAATGTGATTAATGTTGGACTTAAAACGTAATTATAGGTTTAACATCATTTACGGTTAATTAATTATTTATCAAAATAAATATTCAAATTGACAATGGTGTTTTTCTTTTAAATTAAAATCTAATTTCAATTGTTTGACTAAATCTAAAATGTATGGCTTGTGACATTAAATTGATCAGAACACCTCACTTTGTTGATACCGCCCATAAATTGGACTTTAAACGATCTACAAATGGCCATTATTTTGTAATGGTTTTTTTTTTTTTTTTTGTTTGACTTAAAAAGCCCATAGGTCAGTTTTGGCCGTTGGAAACCATTTTTTAGAATTGAACAAAGTCTTTTGTTAAATTAAATTCAGCCATCCAATCAAGACTTCATTTACTTTGTCTTTTTTCTTGTCAATAATGGAAACTGCCAACTTCACAAGAAACAAAGCAAAAAAATCTTTTAATATAAATACACTCTTTTTTGGATTTCCTTGCTCATGAGAATCATGTACATAAATAATCCCTCACTATTTATACGTTAGTTTAACTTTTTTTTTTTTTATAACTAATTATAAATTATTATTATTAGTTTATTATAGGTATTTACTGATTTTTTTTTATATCATATTACCCATATCTCTATCTTTTTTCTCTTGTTACTATTATTAGATTGATTAGAATTATAAATAGAGATATTTTAAGGGAGAAAAAAAATATATGTTAATTTTAACAAAATATCGCACTTATAATTATTGACGGAGAAAGTATATAAAATGGAATTCATAACAGAAAAACGGGAAGAATGGACAGTCTGGAAACCCTAGAAAAATGCCATCGCCCCAACCATGCAATTTCTTTTTGTAACAAATTGTAATTTTCATAAATCAAACGTAATTACAAGAAGAAGAGAAGAAAGTTACGATTATTAATATTTTAGAATTATTGTTTTACCCATTGAGTTGGAAAACGTTGTCGTTTAATTCTCGAAATCAATACGATGAAAATGGACAGTTTTGAATAAGAGGAAATGAATATGGAGGTCAGTCAATGGTTGTAAAGTGGAAACTCAGTGCTGACTAGGGTTTAATAAATCAGGGTTAAGTTAAGGTGAACTCAACTCAATAGTTTGACTGCCAAATTTAGGTTCATTTGTTACATTAAACTCAAATGTATTCCAAAATCTAATTTCAAGAGTTTAATTTAATAGAATCACATTTTTGAACCATCTCAGTTTGGTAGGATGCATTTGAAAATGGCTCATCGTTGATTTTCTTTTTTTCTTAAATGGGGTAAAATTTTTCTTTCTTTTGAGTCAAATATATCGATGGGTTTTCATTATATGATTTGGTTATGATGTTGTCGGTATGTCTTTTCCAGATTTTGAATCTCCCGTACAATGAAGAGTCAGAGTAACAGAATGTTTATTATCCAAACTTTTACATGCGATTACTTGCACCGTACTAACTTAAGCTTCAAAGAAATATATCGGGATAGAACCTGTCACTTTAACTCTTCAATGTTAAGAGATTCGAAACATGTCGAAGACATACCACAACAAAAATTGGTATGACGCATGATGATCATAGTAAATATGTCATGTACTCATGGCCCATCCCAATCAACATATGCCTTTTTTTTTTTCTCTTATCATTATTTATTGATTTCATATTTTCGATTATGCTTCTTATGATACGTGATAATAAAATTAATTATAAAAGTTAAATAAAGATGAGTAATAAAACTCTATTTGTTGGTGTTAATTTTTTATTTTTTAATACCAAATATTCGATGATTAAAAGAAGAAGTTTAAGTTGGCAAAAGCCTCCAACTTTTGTTCCAAATCTTGGAAAGTACCTAATAACCATGACCATAAGTGAATATTATTGACAAATACAACTGATGGTATGTGAAATTACTAAGTAGTACATCTTTTAAAGTCATCAGCCTTCTTCATTTGATAAGGACTAGGATTATTTTTCTATTCTTGAAATATTCTTATTTATGATATAAAATTTTTAAAAAAAATATAAAATTATTTAGGGATACTATTAAAGGCATCAGATAATAAAAAAATTTTTTTAAAAAAATAACTTATAAATAAAGACAAAAAATTGAAAAGGACAAACATTCTTAATTTTTTTTTTTTTTAAAGAAAACATATAAATATGAATAGTAGAAGATGGACAAGAATCCTTTCTTCTGGCTGCTATAAAGTATTTCTGTTGTTGTCTTTTTGGACCAAATATGATGACGGCTATCAATTGGCATAACAAGTTTTACCAGCCAATTGGTCCAAAATAAGTGAGGTGGGTGACTAACAATTTCCTTTGGAACTTTTTCAATACTATATTCACTTAACCAAACAATGAAATAATTCATTAATATTATTATTCATTCATTATAATGAAAATACATTATTTTAAGGTAAGTGGCTTTGATGATTGTCTTTTCTAATTACTTTTAAAATTTCATTTCTTATCATTTTGTGTTAGTCCACGTGAGAGTGGCCTAAATTTTTAAAAAATAAGATATCGTGAATACATTCTAGACATTGATTACATTCAAACATATGATATCATTCTTATTAGTTGCTTTCAAAATTCCTCATTTCTATTATTGTATTTATATATTTTAAAGTTTTTCAAAAATTTTTCGAAAACAACTTGTTTTGATAAAAAAGGAGTTATTGTTTATTTGTCTGCTTCTTATTTTTACTTCTAATAATGTTTATTTATTTATATTTTCTAATTGTTATGATACTCTACTTTGGATATATTATCGATGAAGACATCTACAATAGTATTACTATTTAACGTTCATGTTGTTGGAGTTTAGTTTTCAATATTAGATGAGGCTTAATTACTCTATTAAAAGTTTTCCTTTGTGTTTGGAGTATGATGATTTATAAGATCGATCTTAACATAAAT
>JAOXNR010000013.1:13747666-13762451 GCA_028571225.1 Parsonsia alboflavescens
ATCTATCGGGGTCAGCTAGAATCTATTTTTTTTTTCAAAAAGAAATATGAGTGGATGCCCACTGACTGTGACTATTAAGCTTTCTTCAGACGGGAGAATCACTTTAAATAAAAACAATAGTATTTTAAAATAAAAATAAAAATATAATTTCAATTATTATTATTTTAAATTAGAAATCGGGTTTGCTGCAGCCCGGCAAACGTTTGCGGAAGACTACTGATATGTTATTTGCGTCCCGCCAAGACATGTTTCTTGAATAGAATGTGAGGAAAGATTTCTCGTGATAAAACCCACGTGCTTGAGACTCTTCAATTATAAATAAAGCCCAAGATTTCCGTGTCTGTGTGTTTCTGGTCACTCTTGACATCTGTTTTAAACCAGCCTGAGATAGGAGAGCTCTCCATTTCCTGCTGCCTGTTTTAACGGTAAAGATTTATAAAAATTTGTTAGTATTTTGAAACTTTTGGGGAAGATATGTAATGTGGTTCTGTTAGAATTGAGATTGAGATGGAAAGAATTGTGCCTTTTTTTTTCCGCCTTTTTTTCGATTTTGATTTTGGGGTTTGTTGATTGTTTTCTTTGTGATCTGTTAAATTTGGATCCGTGTTTGGAAATCGTGACGGTCTTTGTTTTTGTTCTCTGGAAAACAGGTTGTGAAAATATGGCCCGCAAGAAGATCAGAGAGTATGATTCCAAGAGATTGTTGAAGGAGCATTTCAAGAGACTAGCTGGTTATGAGCTTGGAATCAAATCTGCCCAAGTGAGTAAACCTAGTTTCCAGTTTTCTGCTGTCCCTTTTCTGGGTGCGATTTATCACTATATCTGTAGATGGTGTTCAATGTACTTTTATAATTATGTAAATGAAATTTTGTGGGAAGAGTACTATATGGAAAACTCTGGAGAACTTGTTCAACAGTGCAGTTTGAAGAGTCTGCAAATGATTACTCTAGCTGTTTATCAGGTTTTTTGCATGTATTGTGGTTAAATGATATTTCTGATCCGATTAGCTTTGCGTCGAATGCAGACATTTCTGAAGTGTATGTTCCTTAAAAATCATTTTCGTTTCTATCTATGGGAAATTAGTTGAATAAAAATATCACTTTGATTGGCAAGAATCCAAACTATTCAACGACAACACTCAGGAAGAAGTTCCTATTTTGTCTTTATAATTTTCCCTTCTTATACCTGTACTTCAACTTCCCAAGTGCCTACTAGTGTTCTAAGTTGTTCTGTGATGCTCTGAAAGCCTTTTAGACAATGACTAATTTCAGGTCCAATGTACAAATATATGGAGACAGTTAGAGATATATATATTTGTGACCATGTGCATGCATTCAATGTCTTCCGAAACTTTTTGTAATTTACACATTGATGCTGTTCTTTGAATGATCCTATGCACAAACCTTTAGATTCAGATATGTAAGGCAAGAAATCAAGGATCAATTTGGTCTGCAATTAAAATTGGGAAATGAATTTTTTCCTCTTGTGGATTAGGTTACAGAGGCAACTGATTTCAATGAGCTAGTAGAAAAAGAACCTTGGCTATCCTCAACAAAGCTCGTTGTGAAGCCAGATATGTTATTTGGAAAGCGCGGAAAGAGCGGCTTAGTTGCTTTGAACCTAGATCTGGCTGAAGTTGCTGGTTTTGTGAAGGAACGACTTGGCAAAGAGGTACTTTATTTACTCCTTCACACTTTCTCCTTCCAGAAGTTTAGCGGTCCTTTTGTGCAATGCTATAGGTTCTCATGTACACCTTCAAATACATCTTTATTTGAAGCACCTTGACTGATTGGCTTTTGTAAACTTGAACTTGACTTCAAATTAACAGGTGGAGATGGGTGGTTGCAAAGGTCCCATTAGTACATTTATTGTTGAGCCATTTGTTCCACATAATGAGGAGTTTTACCTAAATATTGTTTCTGAGAGGCTTGGTTGTAGCATAAGCTTTTCAGAATGCGGAGGAATTGATATTGAAGAAAACTGGGACAAGGTATGTTAAATGACTTTCTCTGTTGACTTGCACGAGCCAATGAATTTTCTTCAGGAAAAAAATAAAATTTGACTGCTAATTTTACTGGTTTGATATTTGTATATAGCTTTGGTGCTGAAATCATGAGTCCTTTTATGCAGGTTAAAACCATTTTTCTACCAACAGGGGTGTCTTTCACATCAGAAGCCTGTGCTCCACTTGTTGCCAGCCTTCCCTTAGAGGTGTTATATTTACCAGGATTTTCATTTTTTTGCACCCTTCTTTTTTAGATTCTTTTTATCAATACACTTTCTTGTTCCTGTTTCCGAAGTTACGTCTTCTTAGAGAGTGGACTTTTAGGATTTTTTATCTATTCCCTGGAACATCTTTGATTAGGGAAAGTTACATCTGAAATACTATTATTTAGTTCTCTTACTTTCACATCCTCTATCTTTTGTTCTCTCTTTTTCTAAATCTGTTCCTTCTAATATAAACTTTACATTTTGCAGATTAAAAATGTTATTGAGGAATTCATCAGAGTAATTTATGCCTTATTTTTAGGTATGTTTAACCTATATTAAAGTACTTATTTGGGTTTAAAGTAATTGTACTTCATAAGCAGCCATTAGAGCAATTTTCTCTCTTTAATTTGGCAATAATCCTTTACTGTTTCATGCCTTAGATCTGGACTTCACATTCCTAGAGATGAACCCTTTCACTTTGGTTGATGGAAAGCCTTATCCACTGGATATGAGAGGAGAGCTTGATGATACTGCTGCCTTCAAAAACTTCAAGAAGTAATATTTGTCTCTTCTGTCTCTTCCTTAGCTGATCATTAGTCCTAGTGCAGAAACTCATGTGCTATTTAATTTTTACTTGCAGATGGGGTAACATAGAATTTCCATTGCCATTTGGAAGAGTTATGAGTGCTACCGAGAGCTTTATTCATGGACTGGATGAAAAGGTAGTCTATGCATGTTCACATAGCAATCTGAGTCTATGAATTGTTATTCGTTGTTAATCATTCAAAAGGTCTGTCCTACATACAGTTCTATCTAGTTCCTATCAAATAACTTATTTTCCCATGCTAGAATGAGGAACGGATATGTGGTATGCAATCTTTTGGTACTTCAGCTTGTTTGCTTTTTGGGCAACTTATTCTTACGTGCATGGATAGTTTTGTCTCTAGCTTTAAATTTAGTAATTATAATAACAAATCTTTCAGCAATTATGAAATGTTTCGATATGGTTATTATGCAGACAAGTGCATCTTTGAAGTTCACAGTCTTGAACCCCATGGGAAGAATCTGGACCATGGTAGCTGGAGGAGGTGCCAGTGTCATTTATGCTGATACTGTAAGTTTACAATCCTGGGAATTCAATGGTTTATTTCATCCACATTGACGCTAATCTCAGTGATTGCATTTTCCATTAACAGGTTGGAGACCTCGGTTTTGCTTCTGAGCTTGGGAATTATGCTGAATACAGCGGTGCTCCTAATGAAGAGGAGGTTTTGCAGTATGCCAGAGTTGTATTAGACGTAAGTACCCTCTTGTTACATTGAGCTATAGTCCATCCATTTGTTGCATTGAGCAATAGTCCATGCATTAATTGCATTGCGCTATATAGTCCATCCATTAATTACCACTAATTTTCCATTACCATATTGCCAACATCATGATAACATAAATGGCTTTTCTCATTCTCTAAATGATAAAAATCTTGAAAGCTGCTTCTAATACAGAAGCTATACCATTAATTGCCCATTTATCACAACATCATGTTCCTTTACCTGGCAGAATGTCTATTTTTCTAAATGATCATAACCTTGAAAGATGCTTCTAACTACATAAGCTATTCCTGACAAATGATTTGCCTCTTCTTTACAGTCTGCAACTGCAAATCCTGATGGCCAAAAGAGAGCCCTCGTAATTGGTGGTGGAATAGCCAACTTCACTGATGTCGCCGCCACATTCAATGGCATAATTCGAGCTTTGAAGGAAAAGGTTTGTAAACTAAAAAAAATCGCTTCTTGTCATACAAAAGTTGTTTCTACGAACTGGAAAATTGATAACCCTTCAATGCTAATAACAGGTATCAAAGCTCAAAGCTGCAAGAATGAGCATATATGTGAGGAGAGGTGGTCCAAATTACCAGAAGGGTCTTGCAAAGATGAGAACTCTTGGAGAGGAAATCGGCATCCCAATTGAGGTACGAAAACATAGATATAAAAGTTAACATGGGCAAGCTGCTTTTTCATTGAATCAAACATATTTCTTAGTTTCTTTTACTTTACATTCTTGAAAGAACTGCTGCTGAAGATCTATTTTCTTCTACCTTTTGTTGCAGGTCTATGGACCCGAGGCTACCATGACTGGCATATGCAAGCAGGCAATTGAATGCATTAATGTTGCTGCTTAAATCATCGATACAGCCATTCATCAAATAAAACCTTTTTTTTTCTTTTTTCTTTTTTCAATCCTTCGCTTAAAGCAATGTTGTAACAAGGCTGCATTGTATTTTCAACTTTTCCTATTTAATATATTGATGAACACTGATTACCACTCCAAATACATGAGCATTCACATTCTTGATAAAGAGTTACCAATGTTGTTCATAGATTATAAGGTGTTCTCAGATTTGAAAAAATTAAAACTCGAGTTAATGTTAAAAAAGAAAGAAAAAAGTGCATATTTTCTAAAATAATCATTTTATATGTATACATACTAAATTTAAGAATTAGCTTCTTCACTTTAAATTAAATGTAAAGGAACTAATAAATTATTACCGTTACACCATCCATCCGTATTTATAAGTTATAAAATAAGTAAGTGATGACAATTAAAGATAAAAAAAAGTTACGACAGAATAAAAGATAATAACATGGAAGTACCCTTTGTTTTTTTTGTAGGCCCTCCAAATAATCTGGTTTGACTAATGAACCTTGCTTTAAATGTAAGCAAGAAAAAAGAAACAAAAGTCGTCACAGGAGTCCGCCAAATTGACCGAAATGTGGCCTATTATTTTTTTATGGTTGATTTTTGTGTTCAACTCTATATAGTGTATGCAAATTGCAGTTCTACCCGAATCGGCGCATTCCCATAACCCACCATCCATTAACTCACTATTACCAGTCAAAAGAAGTTTCTAATTTCCTAAGGCATACCCTTTATGACTTTATTCAGGTTTTGACAATGGAAAAGTACACATGAAAAGAACCATGTTTGAAATTTTGAAGATTACAAAGAAAAGAAGAACCAAACTCTTTAAACCACAGGGTGGTTAGGATTAGGACAGTAGGCTGGAGTCGTTTATAATTTTTTAAGGCTCGAACTCGAGTGTGACTTCTTAAATATTTTGATGGTTTGGATTCTTAAGTACCGGACAAAAAAAAAAAAAAAAAAACAAAAGCTTTGCGTTTGAACTCGTTTTGAAATCCAAGCTTGAGCTCATTTAAATTTGTTTTTATATGTTAATTTATTTTTCTTAAAACTTTAAAAAATAGTATTATGCATTATATATAGTAGATGAATAAATAAAATATATAATATAACATAAATAAAAAAATTATATATTTAATAAAGAAATTATATTATATATAATATTATAAATAAAATATTATTTATATTAAAAACTCTTTTAGGCTTCCGAGTCAAACCGAAAGCTTGATTAAAGAGAGCTGAATTTAAGCTTTTATCGAGTGGAACCCAAATTATTGACGAATCGTCTCGTTTCATTTACACCCCTAGTTAGGATTAAGTAATAGTATGGTTGAACTTGATGGAGATTGGAGACTATATATATACATATAAAAACGGTATCCAGATCAGATTTATATATACATCTTAATTATTTCACTTAAAATTAAACTTTCATACAAGGATTCAAACTCAAGTAAATCATTTCATTAAGGCTTTTAGTCTACATTGAAGACTTAATTTTTGAAAAAAAAAAATCAAATTTATAACCTGCATTATATATGCCTCATCTTTTAACCACCGAATCAGACATTTGGTGAAGGGGACCATATATTTGTCCCCTTGGAAACTCTAATTGCTATCATTACTTGCACAAGTAGTTGAATCCCTTTGGCTTTACAAACTTTCAACAACTCACTGTTTGTGATCAAAGACTTAAGTTGGCTACTTACCATATTCATTGGTAATAAAAAATTTAGTCCCTCCCGTCCATCGACTATGAGACTGTTTGTTTTGGGTTAAAAAAAAACACTTATTTTGTTTCAATATGTACTTAAATAAAAAAAAAAAAAAATCTTGTTTTAAAAATGAGAAGGAAAAAATGAGAAAAAGTTAACATGTAAGTTGGGGAGTTAAAAGTGTTTTTTTCACAACCTACTATATCTTAAAAAATAAGTCAAATTTTGATTCATTTCTCAAATTGTGTCTTTTTCCAAAAGCCTAAAAAAAAAAAAAGATTTTCTCTTATTTAAGTGTTTATTAGAACAAAATAAGTGTTTTTTTTAAAAAAAAAACCAAAACAAACAGGCTCTGTGTCTCATTTTAGATATTGATTTTTTTTAAAAAAAAAAATAATTTTTTTTATATAATCATACTAATTTATATTAAAATTTTTGACTAATTGTTTAAAAGATAAAAGACATCCAATTTCAAAACGAATACTCCATCCATCCATCACTAAATATAAGTCATTCTAATTAACTTTTTTTGGTCATTAATTATAAATTATTATTATTAGTTAATTAAATATTTGATGATATTTTTTCTATATTACCTCCCCAAATGATGTATAAGGAAATGATGTTCAAATTTTTGAAAGGATGATGAGCGGATAGTTTAGGAGAAAAAAAAAGAAAATTACCTTAATTTTTTCAAAATAACGGTTAGTAACCGAGGGAATATTAGTTAACATTACATAACAAACCCATGTTTCTGGCAATTTATTATAAACTAGAAATTAAGTAGAATAATATTAAAAAATTTACAACTCCATCAAATTGGGTTGTAATTAGTGTTGAGGCGGCTTATCTAACTTTTAGTTTATTTAACTTAGCTCAAAACCATCTGACATTTAGTTTATTTAATTAGCGTTGAGGCAGCTTATCTAACTTTTTATATTTGACTATTGTAAAACAAACCAACAAGCTCTCTCAAACAGGTAACCAGAAAGTTGCAAAATCTAAAGGTTCAATGTATTGGAATTAAGAAATTAACTATATAATATATATCGAAAAATGTTGCAGGACTTATAATACAAGATGTTTGTATTTATATTTAAATAGAGTTGACCGAATATTGGATATTAAAAGGAGCGTTCCATGTAGTGAATTTCGTTCATAGCTTTCTATTTCATTCCTCTATAGACATATATTGTAAAATAGTCATTATCAATTTGATTAATTTGTGTAGAAGAAGTTTACATCTATTAGAATTAAGATTTTAATTAGTATCAATATCCCACGTCAATTAGGAATATGATAAGAGGAGGTTTGGGTCACTATAGAGTTAGAATTAGGATGTCTTCAAACAGTTCGGATTCGGAGCAATGCGCACTCCAACCGTTACCGTAACGGAATTCTTGCTCACTTGGTTGACTGCATGAGCACTGTAGCAAGAATTTCGTTACGGTAACGGTTGGAGCGCTCATTAAGGCGTGCTCAACAAAACCGTGAAACAGTTACCTTTTTTGTTTTTCCTTTATTAATGAGAAAATCCTCAAGTACAATCACCATAAACTTCTATATTTAATAGATATAATTTTTATATTTAATGAACATAATCTATCATATTTTATATAATTACCTTTTTTTTTTTTTCTAATATTAATGAACAAACCTCAAATCCAACAAACGTAATCTTTCAAATTTATTTAATGAACAAAATTTTTATATTTATAGAAGGTAATCTTTCATATTTTATTAAAATAAAAAAACTTTTAAAATTTTTTAAATGATGACAATAAAAAGTTTTAAAAATACAAATAAAATAATATATTATATTATATTTAAACATATTAAAAATATAGCATAAAAATATTTTAAAATTAATATCATTAAATAAATAAAAATTGTTAGATTAAATTCACTCATTATAAATATTGATAACTCTTCAATATAAATATGTCAATTGGTAAAAGTTATCTTTGGTAACTTATTACTAATCAAAGAGTCATATATATATTATTTGAAAGATCTAAAAATAGACGTATCTTACAAATTGTAATTATCTCACAATCATAGAATTTTTTTAAAAAAACCTTTTTCTTCATATAGTTATATTATAAAATATATATATATATATATATAAATATCATTTCAATCAATCAAGTCTATATTGTCATTCATTAATCCTATTAATTTAGTGTAATTCCAAAATATTTCAATATATATTATGAAATACACGCTTCTTAATATTAAACCTAATTTTTTTAATATGTGAACCCAATATCTATCTTCAAAATTAAACTTTCTACCACTAGAAACATAACATTTTTTTTTTTTTAATTATCGATAAGGTTTTTTAAATTATTATTATTATTAACAATATCCGACAAATTCGAGTTAATAACTAAACAACTTATATGTAATCCTCATTGGAGTTAAACTTAAATTCTAAAATATAAGTAAAAGAAATTTTTTAAAATGTAAACTAACAATAATTGAATAAGATTACGTGTGCTTAAAATATTTTTATTTATGATAAATAAAAGGAAATATTAAATGAATTCTATTTTTTTTTTTAAATTCTTCCTTCATCCAGAATTGAATATCCCATTTTGACTTAGACCGATTTCAATGAAATTAGTTGATTTAGTTTATTTAACACTTAAGAATGTCAATTTCTTAAGAAAATTTTAACTAATTTAGGAAATGAGACATTCATGTTCAGACAACTCAAAATAGAAACGTGGATATTTAATTCTGATGTGTTGATAATTTGGGATGCATTTTAATTTAACTCGATTGTTAAAATAAAATGGATGAGTGATAAGTGGATTGTGGGGTAAGTGTGTCATAAAATGGATAAAATGAAATATAATTTGTTTTGACAAAAAAATATCCCTTTACGTGACTAGAAAAAGTCATAATGATTGATTGTACAAAAAAAAAAATTGTTGAAGGACCTAAAACACAAAAAAAAAAGAAAAAAGTTCATGTATGAAAAAAGCAATTCATTCAAAAATTGATAGATGAAAAATGTCAATCTTCTAATTACTGTGCATTAAATCATAATAAAATAATAAATGAAATTGGTAGGTGAGAATAAAATGGATAGATATCTGTAAGTGCATTCCTTCCTGCACTGAAGTCATTCTATAAATACTTCCATTCCTCACTGAAACATTATCATATCTTCATTTTCTTTGAAGTGAAAGGACAAATTTCGGGAACTTGCAAGAAATAATGGCAGAAAGAGAAGTGGACGCTCCAATTGACGGAGATGTACTGGAGGCAATACTATCCCACGCACCACTTATTGATCTCGTCCCGGCGTTGCGTGTCTCAAAGGCTTGGAAGAAATCCGTTTACTCCTCCCTGCACAGCTTGAATCCACCCAAGCCATGGCTGTTCCTCCACCGTCAACGCCTTCGCTTCCCATACTCCACCAAATCACTCGCTTACGACCCCCGTTCGAGTGTATGGATAGATATATCTCAGCCGTCAATTAATTACACCTCCGTTCTCAGATCCTCCAATTCAAATTTTCTCTTCATGCTGTCTTCTTCCAAATTCTCCTTCTCATTCGATCCGCTGAATCTGAGTTGGCATCACGTGGAGGGTCCGCTGGCGTGGCGTCAGGACCCGATCGTTGCCAAAGTTGGCGACTCCTTCGTCGTGGCCGGCGGCACTTGGGAATTCGAGAGTGATCCGTTGGCCGTTGAAATTTACGACTTGAAGAATAGTAAATGGAGATCAAGCGAATCACTGCCGTCGAGTTTGAAAGACACGAAGTCAATTTGGTTCTCGGTAGCCGCATCTTCTAATACACTCTTTGTGATGCACAAACATTCTGGAGTTATTCACATCTTTGATGTGGAATCCGGTGATTGGTCTAATTCTAATTCAAAATTTCGTCCTGACCCACGTTGTTTTTACTCGGTGATTGGACTTCTTAACGACCGTAATTTGATTCTTGTGGGTTTGATTGGGGACGATTATGAGAACATTGAAAAGGTGAAGATATGGTCGGTGGGATGTGAAATTTTAAATGATTTTAAATGTAAAGAAATTGGAGAGATGCCTGCTGAGCTTGCTGAGAAGATCATAAACACTAGTGAATCTCTTGGATCTAATTCGATAGATATCTGTTTGGCAGGAAGCATTGTGTATATTTACAATCCGGCGAATGTGGAGGTGGTGGTGGTGTGTGAGTTGATGAACAGCAGTGGCGGCTGCGCATGCAGTTGGAGTAGTGTGAGGAACTTGGTGTACGATGATTGCTGTGGAATGGATAGACTGGTATTTACATGTGCTGAGGTTGGCCTGGAAGATTTGCATAGAGCTGTGGAGATGGAGGATAGGAGATTCAACATAATCAACACCTGACTGTTGTGCTGTTAGTCCTTTTTTTTTTTTTTTTTTCCCTAAGAGTTCAACCTTCCTTTCCGCCTGTCATTAGACCTTAATTTTTAAAAAAATTAAATTGAGATATTTTATGTAAAATATATATAATTTCTAATATGGGAGTATTAGATGTGAAAATAAAATAAGTTTGATGGTTAATAAAATATTAATAAAAATCTTTCTTTAATATTAAAACATGGAAAGATAAATTAAATTCTAAAGTAATCTAATTTTTTAGGAACACGTATTAAATTTTTATTGATGTAATTGTGTAATAGGAGATTCAGAGTCTTCAAATCTTGTTGTAAGCAAAAAAAATTTATTTTTAAAAATTTAAGTTTTCAACAAAAAAAAGATTAAAAAAAAAAGGGTTGAATTTATCTTGTGAAATTTCTAAAATACCTTTTTTGACAAGTTAGTTGAAAATCTCTTCAAAACATATTTTTTGATCATCTGAACCAATTGTGTGAAAAAATAAAAGGTGGAGGATCCAAAAAAATGTAAAATAAATTTTTATGGACTAAAGTCATAATAAAAACAGATGCCGGACAATAAAACTAAAAAAAAAAAAAAAAGTGTTTTAAACCAAATTTATGAAAAAAAAAAAAAAAGTGAAATACTAAAAGTATCGATCTTCCATATTTATTACGTTTGCAAAGAGGACATTTTGGTTGAAAACTACAATTTCTTACAAGGCTGTATTTTGTGGGCAAGTGAAGCCCAAACCATTTTGGGTTCCACCTATGCAAATAGCTTGGCAAAATTTTTCCACGGGTGACTCCACCAGTCCGCACTCCACTCTCTTATAATTCAAACGTGGGCACAATAATTCGGACATATTTGACTCAGACTTCGTAATGTCTGTCACTTGAAATTTTCCATTTTTCCAAACACCTAATTGCTAAGATTTTCTAAATATTATAGCAAAGGGTGTGATTTATAGTTTGAAAGAGAAACTTACATAATGAATATCGTGAATTTAACTTGCTTTTATCTATCCGAACTCCTTAAACAAATAAATTTCTGAATATTGACAGTCATCAAAGGGTAGATTATAACCTTTCTGGATTATGATTTGAATTCATGACCGGTCATTTATATGTAAAATTATGTTTCTTAAACAAATTTTATATGCCATTTGACATTGATAATTTTATCATTTTTAGGGTTTTTTCTTTCGTTGTATTAAGTTAATTTACTTATAAGTAATAAGTTCATAGTTAGTCAAACCTTACTAGTTTATTGATAATCAGTAATATTTGACATTGAAATTTCTCAAATTTGAAAAATGTTGAGGATAAGTTTGATGTCGTTGTTGATACTCGAGAAATTGGTATAGGAAGGGTTTGAAGAGAGATGAATGCAAAAAAAAATAAAAATAAAATTTTTTTAAAAAAAGTTAATAGTTAGATTTCATCTAAGAAAAGCTAAAAAACAAGAAATTTATATCTTCAAATTGGAAATCATTCCATTAAAATTATTTTCTTTAATATTTGCATATATTTCTATAGATATTTATTACCTTTAAAAAAAGCTACTATTTCTTCGATACATCTTATTGGGTGAAGCGACGAGACACACCAATATCTTCCTAGATAAGTGGAACGTCGAGGTGCGTGAAAATTGATCCGAACATCACTAAAAAAAATTACATAATTTTTTTATTTAATACAACTCTTTGTTTCGAATTGAAACAAATATTAACGGAATCAAATACATATACTTAATTTATCAATTTTACCCTTATTAATTTTAAAAAGAATGTAAAACAAATAAAAAAAACATTTGAATCGATTTTGTTAATTATTTAAAAGATGAAAAAATATTTAAATTTTAACAGTTGAAATAAAATGGTAACAGATTCCAATTATCCCATCAATGAGAAAGAAAGAAAAAGATGGCTGGCTCCAAAGCTCAGGCTCGTCCCTCCGTCACCGTTAGTTGAACAATATCTCGAATTAAAAATGAAGCAACTCTACCCATAACCAAAATTCATAAATTAATGTAATAATACTAATAATGCAAAATTGTTCAAACGTGTCAATTCGTGGGTCCCCCTGGGGAATCACACTAAGCAGTTACCATGAAGAGTATTTCACTTGTTCAACTCATTCCATTTGAATAATAAAATAAATAAATATACGGTAACAGAAGAATTCTCGTAACTACCTGACCTGACTTAATCAATTTGGAATGAATTTTACCCGATCCATTTAAAAAGAGGATATATATGGATCTTAAAGGATAGATCCGTGATAAGTCTAGACTTGACCTGGCTTATGATCTATGCTACAGTAATCATGTATGTGAAACAAACGAATCGGTAGAGACAAAAGTGCATACAATGCAAAATATAGAAACTTGATTCAAAAATTGAAGTGAGAAAAGTGAGGTAATCTGATATTATAGGTTGTCCACCATCACAATCTTCCACCACAGTCCTGCCTGTTAGGTTACCCTGTAAAGCATTGAAAGCAGTCATACAATTAACTATAACTGTGAATATGGTTTTCATCAACACCACTCGAAGATTTCCAGATGCATCTTATTCCCTGTTCTTGTGTATATATATATATATATATTGAAAGATGGTTTGAGACAGGACAAAGAGAAAACTAGGGTTGGAAAATTGAGAGATGGACCAGGAAGGATGAGCAACAATTCCTGGAAAATTTCCTCCTCTTCAACCAATTATTATTATTATTATTATTATTTTGGAAAATTGGAATGTTGTTATATTAACAAAAACAAATTAGAAAGGTAAAGGTCCTAAAATGGGACAGCAGTACGTAGAAGTTTCTTGAACCAATTATTGCCGGAAGATAGACACTAATAATCAGTGAACAGTTTGTTTAGTTATTATTAAAATGAAATTAAAAAAATCCTGCATAAATGAAATTAAATAAGGGCAGAAAACACTATTCATCAATAATTTCTTAAACAGGAATTAAATTCACTAATATTAAATTATTTTCCGTAAAATTGGGTGTGTATACTTTTATTTTTAGATAAATATCTTATTTTTTAAATTACTTTTTTTTATTATTAAAAAGTGATATTACAATATTAAAAAAATCAAACTATTTTTTAAAAATTTGTGTAATTAAAATGAAAAATTTAATTTCAAATAAAGAAACTCTCAACCGTGTAATAGGATTGTAAGTAATTTATTTTGTCCATTACAAGTTCATTGGGTTGATCTATAATGTTTAATTAGGTTTAAAAAGATCAAGTAAAATCAAAAATAAATTGGTATCTGTTCTTCTTTATTTTAATTTAGATTTGAAATTTTAAAATTTAGAATTCAACTCATAAATCTTATTCAAGTATATGAAATGTAAAAAAAGAAAAATTAATTTAAATTGTCACCCATTTATTACTTTGTTTGGTATTTTTTCCTTAATTCATTTTAAAATCCTCCTAGTTTTAAACTTCAGGGTAATAAACTATATGCAAACACTCTTGTGGTAAAATTCATAGCAGTAGACATAAATAAATATTCTCTGTCAGCAAGTAAACATTCTATTTGACTTTTACAAACTTTAAGAAAATTAATTTACTTATTTTATTTTACACTTGTATTAATTTCTTAAAAAAATTTTCATTAATTTAATAATTAAAATATTTATTTTTGAATAAATTAAAATGAAAATATAGACATCAATTTCTAAACTTTGACTTTTCAACAACGAAGAGCATCTATTCCGGGCCAGAAGTCTTTTATGGTCAGCCCAAAATGGTCTTCTCTTTGCTTTAGCAAAGTAGAAGAGAAGCAAATTTGGCAAATTGGCGTTCTAAGAGAAGAGAGATCCCAAAGTTGAGGACGCTGCCATTGTTTTGCAGGTTTTTGGCTTTCTTCTTTCTTCATTGTATCCGTTATACCCACTTGTAGTTGTCTCACCTAATTCCTTTTCCTTCCTGCAACTGTTGCTTATTGCACAGTGATTCACTGTTTCTTGATCATCATCCAAAGTGTATAAATCAAATTCCAATGGTAAAATTATCTTGGATATTTTGTAAGCCTTTGTGATTGATTAAATTGAAAATATACATTCGCTTGATATCTTGTAAATCGTGTATAATTGAAGCTATATGGGTTTGTTCCCACTGGTCTGTGTACAATGTGAAGAAGTGTTGGAAAAAAGAAAGGAACTTCATTAGAAACTTGTCACTGTTTTGACCAACCCTTTTCTTTCATTAGCAACCAATGCAATGAATTCTGAAGCAGGAATTTGTGTGGATAGGAGTTGGGGGGGGGGGGGGGGGGGGGGGGG